>JBBPKG010000612.1:0-16144 GCA_038089115.1 Fistulinella cinereoalba | reverse complement strand
CATCCAATTGACTAAGTCATCCACTCATCAGCTCTCCACTGATTGATCTGAGTGTTAGTGTTGTTCCTGACCTCAGCTTATAGTCAGATTGGCCCCAGAGGATTTGATCTGTAGTGATTCCCCCTAGTGTCGTAGGATCATTTCCTGAACGAAGGACACCAGCTGCACTAGCCAAAACCACCCCAGCTATACCAAGAATAGCAACTCCGGTACAAGTTACTGAAACAAGATCACCTCCCACATACCCAAAAGGGAACAAACACATGCCACAAGCATCGAACCTGATGAAGTCGCTGACTACATTTGGGAAATCACAAGCAGTAAATGCGCCAAGAAGGACAAAGTTCTACATGTTCTACAAGAAGTCTTCAATGAAGAAGAGGAGAAAATCGCAAGACTTTTCACCACCAAAGAAGACACCCCCACCCAAACCCCTTTGGGTTTTAGATCG
The DNA here is from genome assembly GCA_038089115.1 of Fistulinella cinereoalba. Lineage (NCBI taxonomy): Eukaryota > Fungi > Basidiomycota > Agaricomycetes > Boletales > Boletaceae > Fistulinella > Fistulinella cinereoalba. Next base: position 15,693 of record JBBPKG010000612.1, on the reverse strand, counting down.
AGAATCAGAAACAGCATCTGATTCTCTGAATGAGTACCTCTTGTTGCGACCGAACTTGAGTCGCACATCCAAAAGCAAAGAGGCTCGTCAAAGAGTATTCACTAATGAGAAACACTAGTCCTGGTAAACCAAGAGTAGTGGAGAGATGGTCGGCCCTTGTGAAGGTAGATGGTAAGGGACAACCAAGATGGGGAGCCATCGAGGTTGGTGCCCGAGTTTATATACTCATAGGCATGTATGTACATGTTTGGCACATGGTCTGTGCATAAATACGAAAGAGGAAAGGGGAGATAAGAGAACATAACACTATAGGTGGAATAAAAAGTGGTACGACGTGGGGCATAGGGTTAATACATAGATAAGGGTCGTGACGTCATCGTGATGTCATAGGGTCTAGCCCATGATGTCATGTCGAACCGTCTAGGTTCAGTCTGGAAGAGAAGCAATGGCTGTGCGGACTAGGCTCGGCCTAGGTGCGACACAGGTTAGAAGTCTGAAAGATAAGATAACCGGAACTTGCCGGATAAGATAAGATCAAAAGATAAGATAAAAGTGTCAGTGGAAAACATTGAAGTCCATTACGATGTGTGGGCAAATACCGGTGCCCATTTCACCTCTCTGTATTAGTATCCTTGAAATTAAAATCCTTAACCATCCCAATTTCGATTAAAGTCCCAGAGAGGGAAACCACTGTCACACTAACTGCATTAGTAGATTGTGGAGCCACCAGCAATTTCATTAGCAAAGAATTCACCATCAAGAACCACTTTCTAAAGATCCCCCTTAAATGCCTGTGGCACACAATCAATGCTGATGGCACTACCAACAAACAAGGGACCATACATCACCAAATGACCCTGGATGTAACAACCAACACTTACACCATGCAACATCAGTTCCTTATTCTTGGAAGCAACAAATATGATGTCATATTAGGTATGAACTGGCTCCGACAAGTTAACCCCACCATAGATTAGGAACACAATACCCTGACAATCCCAAACAAGATCAACCTGCTGCAACAACGATACATCTGTTGGTACAACTACAACAACCCCGAGGATATGAATGAACATTTCAGAAGAACCACACTCAGCACCACAATCACCCAAGAATCAGGCAAAATAGGGTTAGAACTCCTGGAAAAGTTCAAAGAGTACACTTCAGTATTTAGCAAAGAAGCAGCTAACATCCTGCCCCCATCACATCTCTATGATCACTAAATAGATCTACAAGACATGTTCATCCCCAAAAGGGCAAAGGCTTACCCACTCAACCCAGCCAAGACCAAAGTTTGCAAAGAGTTCATTGATGAACACCTCAGGAACAGCAAGATCCAACCTAGCAAGTCCCCACAAGCATCACCATTCTTCTTTGTCAACAAGAAAGATGGAAAGCTCTGCCCCTGCCAAGATTATCGCTATGTAAACCAACATATGATAAAAAATGCCTACCCCCTCCCCCTCATCTCCTACCTTGTCAATCAACTCAAAGACTCCAAGATCTTCACCAAAATGGATGTCTGATGGGGATACAATAACGTCCTCATTCACCCCAATGATCAATGGAAAGTGGCCTTCATCACCCCCTTTGGGCTCTTTGAACCCACCATCATGTTCTTTGGATTATGCAACTCCCCCACCATGTTCCAGGCTTACATGAATGACGCTTTTGCTGATTTTATCTCAGAAGGATGGCTCATCATCTACATGGATGATCTCCTCATCCACTCTGCCACCCAGAAGGAACACAACATTAGGCAGGAAAGTTCTGAAGTGGATGAAGGAACAGAAGCTGTACCTAAAGCTATCAAAATGTTTCTTCGACCAGTCAAATACTTGGGCATGGTAATCAAGGCTGGAAAAGTCTGCATGGACCCTGAAAAGCTTGATGCCATCAAACAATGGAAATCCCCCACTTGCATCAAACAGGTCAGGTCCTTCTTAGGATTTTGCAACTTTTACAGGAAGTTTATCACCAACTTCTCAGAAATCGCAAGACCTCTTATCGACACAACCAAGAAGAACCAGACATTCTCCTGGGAAATACTCCAAGAAAAGGCATTCCAAAGATTGCAAAAGCTTTTCCTTTCCCAACCTGTACTCTGTATGCTGGACGTCTCCACCCCCTTTTTCATCATGATCAATGCATCTCTCACTGCCATGGGAGGAATTCTCATGCAGAAAGACAGAAATGGTGATCTCCACCCATGCACCTACAGATCATTCTCACTCTCACCCACTGAGAGGAACTATGATATCTATGACAGGGAACTGCTAGGTGTCATCCTAGCCCTCAAAGACTGGAGACATTACCTCTAGGGAACCCCCCACCAAGTCTCGATCCTCATGGATCACAAGAACCTCCTTTATTTTAAGGAGCCCTGCAAACTCTCTAGGTGACACACCAGATGGCAGCTTTTTCTACAGGACTTTGATCTGGGATTTACCCACATCCCTGGAAAATACATGGAACCCACCAACACCCTGTCCCATAGGCATGACATAGACACCTCCACTGATAACACCAACATCACTCTGCTCCCCAATGACCTTTTCTTCAGGGTCATTGACACCGCCCTCACTGAGAAAATCACAGCATCCACCCCATCAGATCCCCTTGTCATCACTGCCCTGGAAAAGATGGCAAATGAAGAATCCCTGTTCCTCTGGGCCTGGCCTGAAGATTGGTCCTTCTAGGACAACAAACTCTACTTCCAGGGGCAACTCTACATCCCCAAAGATCAGCGATCAGATCTCGTCCGGTCCATCCACAATGTCAGAATGCTAGACTGGGGGCTAGCAGAAGTGTCTCAGCTGAAGTCTAAAGAGACTGATATTCAACTGAGGGAGGGCTGAAAGCGAAATATTAGTGTATTTAAAGGGCGGAGATGTGGGTGTATAAGCCATATGAACTCTGCTAGGTGAGAAATGTAAACTCCGGTTAGGGGTTAGAAAGTCCAGTGAAGTCCGAACGAAGTCTGATTGGAGGAAAGTCGAAAAGAAAGCTAAGTATAAACATACTGCTGGAGATGGCACCAGAGGGGGCCAGAGAGGAGCGGAGGAGACCGGAGGAGACTGGAGTTCAATAGAACATGACACACAAATCACCTGTGGGCGGCCATGCAGGCCACTACCACCTCCTGGACCTCCTATCCCATGACTATTGGTGGCCCAGTCTATCCACCTTTGTTCAAAGATTCCTCAAGGGGTGCGCTGTATGCCAGGCACACAAAGTCAACACCCATCCTATGGTCCCTGCCCTACACTCCATTCCCTCCTCTGCCAACCAACCCTTCTCCATGATCTCTATGGATCTTATCACCACCCTCCCTGAATCGGGAGGATTCGACTCTGTCATGGTCATGGTAGACCATGGCCTTACAAAGGGGGTAATCTTCGCCCCTTGTAACAAAGACATCTCCATGGAGGAAGTAGCCCAGCTATTCCTTTCCCATGTCTTCCCCCAATTTGGCCTCCATGACAAATGCATCAGCAATCGCAGACCACAATTCGCATTGGCATTTGCCCAGGAACTCGCCCACCTCCTAAAGTACGACATCATCCTGTCCACAGCCTACCACTTTCAAACAGACAGAGCTACGGAACAAGTCAACCAGGAACTCGAAACCTACCCCCAAATATTCTGCAATAGACAGCCTGAGAAATGGCACTCCCTCCTTCCCATGGCAGAGTTCCACCACAACTCCTCCCAACACTCCGCCACTAAACAGTCCCCCTTCTTTCTAACCATGGGATACAAACCATGTGCCTATCCCAAAATTGGTCAAACTTTCATACCCGCTGTAAAGGACAGACTCTTGACATTGGACATGGCCCGCAAAGAAGCATTGGCAGCTTGGAATCTAGTTGCTGATGTCATGCAAAAAAGGATCTGCGGTGACCTGCACCAAGTCAACTTAGTGCTGAGTCATGACTCAAATTATTTTCTTGAGTTCCCCATTCTCCACCCCTCCTTAAGCCACTATACCCAAGGCTAGGTTAAGCCAGGAGCTACCTACCCTAATTTTTCCAGATTTTTCTGCTCATTGGCTAAGGAGATATTCACTATTTTGTGTCATCTTAGCATAGTTGCTAGTAGAACTACATACAATCCTGTAAGGTGCATAGCCCCTATCTGGCCCACTGGATAGTCATGTGACCAGTCATGTGATCAATCTGATCATGTGCTCAGTCTCTCAGTCACATGACCACTACCCTGCAAGTTCAGCACAAAGTGTAGATGACTGAGTACTAAATCTTGACATGGACCAGTAGCTGTCAGAAAAGAAAGTTCTAGAATGACATTCTGGAATGTTCCAATGGGAGCACAACACCAGAGCAGAGGATTCCATATTTGAAAACTCTGATAGGAAATGTATATAAGAAGCCCACTTTTTCCCCATCTCAGAAAGCTCTTAGCTTACCAAAAAGCCCTCCAAACAGAAGGAAGCTGTTACGCTTCGACTTGGGTAAGTTGGAGGGTAGCCCTTGTTGGACAGAAACACGAGGAGCGTCGCAACGGCGACCGAGGGATATCGCGATTAGCGATCGAGGGGATGACCTGGCCGACAAGGAGTCGACGTGGGGTCCGAGGATATCTTCCTTGACTTAAGGTCGAAGGAGAGAGACGAGGAGCACACCGGAAGAGAACGGTGGCGAGCGAGGAGTGAGGATGTTCTTATTGCACTACGTAGTACAAGGGAGAAACAAGCTAAAGTACATAGGCGGCGATAGGCCGGTTTATATACGAAGAGAAGGGCCGTTGAGGGCCGGTTCGATGAGTATATAAGAGGAAACGTCCAATAGTAAAATAATCGTACGATGCGATGTCATCGGACGATGTGTAAGCGAAAATGACCGTCAAGGGACGTGTCATCTGAAAGTGAAGTAATACAGATGACATCAAGAGCGATGGCATCGGAGACAAAGGTAAGCATGATTACGTGTGTGGGAACGTCCTGAGACGTAGGCCGAAGGCGAGCGACGAGACTTCGGCCGAAAGGAAAATAAGTCCGATCGTGAAACAAAATAGGAACAAACAAAGGAAATCGTAACAGAAGCTCAACAGCTCAGCCACTCTCAAGGCAGGAGTGGGAGCAGGAAGACCAGGATCCTCTGCTGAAGTAAGCAGAGCATCGGAGCACAGCCACAGAGGTTAGGGGTAAATCTATAACCAGTTAATAGACTTGACTAGATTTTCACTACCAATTTCATTTGGTACCAGGAGGAGAACATCAAATAGCCACTGACTAAGCCATCAAAGCATCAGGTCAGAGGAAGCTATATTTGGAAATTGAGCCCCTATCTATAGGAATCACTCAATTCTTGTTGCTACTAAGTGGTTAGACTTTGCTTGCTCAAAGCTAATACTGTAACTGATAAGGTTTTCCTGATGCTTATCAGCAGGTTCAACAAGGACTTAGAGCTGGAGGAATTGGTAATGATCCCATATTGTGACGATATTCTCATCTGCCCCCTTAACCAGGATCAACATTTCTAGAGTGTACCATATCGGGTAACCCAAAGTGGTCTGTACCATTTCTGTATCTACTTATCTCTACCTCTTCGCCTCATGTTGATGAGGGCTATGCCTTCCATTTCTACTTATCTCTATGGACAGCCTTCTTCTTTCCGGGCCCACAGCCCCTATCCATAGTATAAATACTCGGCTGCATGTACCATAGCTTCTTAGCTAGATCTACGCTATCCAGCCTATTTCTTGCCCAAGGGAACCCTCTAGAGTGAGATGGAGGATCTCTTTAACTCAGACTCACAATCTATCATGTCATCGAGCTACATACACTTGAGTGCTTGCTATCCTTGTGCAAGGAATCACTAGCGTTCCCCATACAAGTGTCTATCCTGGCTAGGAATACGGCCGATCTTTGATACTTGTAACAAAAGATCTAGCTGAAACCTTCGACCCTGCTACTATGCACTGTCACCCACCATTTCTTATTGACTCCCCCTGTCCTCCAACGAGGACTGATCGTACAGAGATCCTAGGATGGACTCTGCCTCATCTGAGGAAGAAGGAAGTAGTTCTGACAAAATCGAACTACAATAGGAACAAGAACTCCCCACCATTACTGCACCAACAATCTCACCAGATCAAATCATCCAGAGATTAGATGAAGGCGTCATCTCAACCGGACTAGCAAAGAGACTCCTTGAAGAGCAAGGAAGGTACCTCCCAGATCGATATCTCTCAGATCCCGCCACTCCCCAACTCTCTTCCACCTGACTCCCCACCCAACCATCCCCCTCCTCCTTCCCTACCCGCCCTCACAGAGAATCCACCAGCCAAGGAAGATTCCGCATCCCCTCTCCCCTTCCTCCCTTGACCCAGATATCAAAATGACCGACTCACGAGCATGTACCAGCGAGCTCAAGGCAGGCCTCCCTGACGACTTCAGTAGAAAGCCAGAACATGCCAAATGGTGGACAGCAGCCATGATGGCCTACTATGAAATGAACCCTGGCATATACTCGGAAGATGCCAAGATCGCTACTGCTCTAAACAAAATGAGCAAGGGGCTAGGACTATCGTTCGCAGAATCCTACTACGAACGAATGATGGCAAAAACGATCCCAATGGATCAACAGAATTGGACTTCCTTCGTCAAGGAAGTATGAGATACCTTCTTTTCCAAGGATGGAGAAAAGGAAGCTCAAAGAGAACTCAGGAAATTAGCAATGCCCTCCAACCGACACCCCACTCTCAAACAACTAGAACACTTCATCTCCCAATACCGACTCCTTGTAGCAAGAGCTAAGGACGTCTCTGAAGGAACTAGATGCGAGATCATCGCAGCAGAACTCCATCCAGATCTGATGGAACACATCACGTTCTCCAGGAAAGAACCTGAAACCCCAGACGCATGGATCGATCGCACCAGGGAAACCTTCAGAGCAATCCAAAGGGCTAAAGATATCAGGGAAAGGAAATACATCACCCCAGGAAGGACCAGAGACCCCAACGTGATGGACATTGATGCGATCCGACTATCCCCTACTGAACGAGCACACCATATGTGCAAAAACAGATGCTTCATCTGTCACAAGATCGGATGCAACACCAGGAACCACCCTAACCATCCTCGCCCAAACCAACATAAACCCCTCCCTCAAATCCCACAAAGGGAACAAAGTCGTACTACCAAGACCACGGAAAAGGATGAGGTAGATGAATACGTAAGGGAATTAAAAGGAAAGAAAGGGGTAAGAAAAGACGAAGTCCTCAGGGTACTCAAGGAATGCTTCGCAGATGAAGAAGAAACAATCACTCGTCTCTCCACCAAGGATTTTTAGAAGGGGAACCTGCCACAGCGTCAGGAACCCCCGAATACCTTTCTGTACTAGTATCATCCGAACAAAGATCAATAACAATCCCTATTTTGATCTGTGTTCCAGAGAGAGAAACCGCTGAAATCATGGAAGCCCTTGTTGATTGCGGAGCAACCGGAAACTTCATCAGCAAAAGGATCACCAGGAAATTCTCCTTCCTCCTCATCCCACTCAAGAAACCTCAGCAAGCCATCAACACGGATGGAACCACAAACGCCAAAGGGGTCATCAGACATCAAACTACCCTAGATGTCACTACGGACAAGGTCCCCACTTGACACCAATTCCTAGTATGAGGAAGTGAGAAACACGATGTAATCCTTGGGATGAATTGGCTCAAAAAGGTCAACCCAACAATTGATTGGATGACCAATACCCTTTCTATACCAAAACAACAGGACCCTCTTGAGCAAAGATACTTACTAAGATATCTCGAGACTGACAACAACAACATGATTGAGGAAATCAGGAAGACCACCCTTAGCACCACTATCATCCAAGAAACTGGGAAGATCGGGGAAACTCTCCCGTTAAAATTCGCTGAATACTCTTCCGTATTCTCCCAGGAAGCAGCAAACTCCCTACCACCCACCAGGACCCACAATCATCGGATCAAACTCCAAGAAACCTTCTCCCCCCAATGAGCCAAAGCCTACCCCCTGAACCCAAATGAAGCCAAGGTATGCAAGGAGTTCATCGACAAACACCTTCGAAATGGGAAAATACAACCGAGCAAATCCCCCCAGGCATCCCCCTTCTTCTTTGTCCAAAAGAAGGATGGTAAACTCTGACCCTGCCAGGACTACCGATACCTGAACTCCCATACCATCAAGAACACATATCCTCTCCCACTTATTAGCGATCTAATGGACAAACTCAAGGGATTATCCATATTTACTAAAATGGATGTGCGATGGGGGTATAACAACGTACAGATCCACCCAGATGACTGATGAAAGGCAGCCTTCATCACCCCGTTCAGACTCTTCGAACCCACAGTGTTCTTTGCACTATGCAACTCCCCCTCCACCTTCCAAGCCTTTATGAACAATGTCTTTGCTGATTATATTGCCAAAGGATGGCTTATCATCTACATGGATGACCTCCTGATCCACTTCGACAACCAAAAGGATCACGATAAATGAACCCAAAAAGTCTTACAGCAGATGATTGAGCAACGCCTCTATCTCAAACTCTCAAAGTGCTTCTTCAATCAGAACCAGGTTGAATATCTAGGAATGATTGTGGAAAAGGGATTGGTTCATATGGACCCAGGGAAACTGGATGCCATCAAGGAATGGAAATCACCTACGGGAGTAAAGCAAGTCCAATCATTTCTTGGATTCTGCAACTTCTACTGAAAGTTCATCCCCAACTTCTCGCACATTGCCTGACCACTTATCAATCTAACAAAGAAAACCTGTCTGTTTGTCTGGGAACAAGAACAGGAAGCGGCATTTCGACACCTCCAAAGACTCTTCCTCGCCCAACTGATCCTGTCTATGCCCGATACCACCAAACCCTTCTTCATCATGACCAATGCCTCCCTCATAGCAACTGGAGGCGTCCTCATGCAAAAGGACATAAACGGCGATCTCCATCCCTGTGCATACAGATCCTCTACTCTTTCTCCAGCAGAGAGAAACTACGACATCTATGATAAGGAACTCTGTTACAAGTATCAGAAGGTCGAGTGTTACTCAATCCTGACCAACATCTGACTGACACCTGACCGACAGGTGTGACATCTGACCGACAAGTGGGATTGAGATACTTGTGTTTTTGGAATGCTATGGTTTCCTGGCACAAGGGTAGTGAGCACTCAAGTGTAGCTCGAAGACACGATAGAATGTGAGTCTGATTTTAAAGAGAATCTCCGTCTCACTCTAGAGGGATCCCTTGGGCAAGAATAGGCTTGTTAAGCGTAGATCTAGCTAAGGAACTATGGTACATGCAGCTAAGTATTTATACTGGGGAGTGGGGCAGTGTAAGCCTGGAAGTGGAGTAGCTGTCCGTAGATAACAAGAATAGAATGGAATGGAAGGCATAGCCCTCATCAACATGAGGTGAAGGGGAAAACGAGAGATGTACAATTATGGTACAAACCGTATATGGTTGACTAGAATCGTTGGTCCCGGTTAAGGGGTCGTATGAGGATGTCGTCCATATAGGGGATAACTACCAACTCCTCTGCCTCCAAAGCATTGTTGAACCTGGCGATGAGCATGGGAAAAACCGTATCATTACCCCCGTCGTACGACTGATTGTCCTCATCAGTCCCAAGCATAATCTGCGTTGACTCCATATCCGGCAGGGTCGTAGTCAGAGTCAAAGTCAAGTTGGGGGAGCGTGGGGAGGGGTCTACGGGGGCAGGAGTCAGGTGAATGACCTGGGGTGGCATATAGACAGTGCGGGCAAATGTGTTGAGGACAGTGTCGTCAGAGATGGGATCGATCTCCGCATTCCCAGCAGGGGGGCTGTCTGGCTCTGGAACGCCCCTGGCCATGTACATACATCTGAGAGAGGCATTCTGTATATGGTGTGACTCCGTTGCTGTCGGCATTGCTGAGGTCGCTGTGTTGGCTGAGGGGGCTCCCTAGGTATGAGGGAACGTGAGGGTACTCCGGTACCGGCATTTCGAGTGTGGGGGGTGGGGTTAGGAGGTAGCAGGGAGGAAGGATTGGGGGGGGTTGTCCCCGAAGGAATCGGTTTGCTAGGCATCTGCGTAGGAGGGCGAGTGCTGGGTCTGTTCCATCCCCTCCAGCATAAGGGTTATATCGCGTTCCAGAGCCTCCTCCAGGTCGCGCAAAATCTGTGATCTCAAGGTGGGCAGAGTGGAGGCAGGCCCATTCGTCTCTTCCTGGTTGGGCGAGGAATTGGACGAAGTTCCTGATGATGGGGTAGAGGTAGACTGGGGGGTTTTGTCAGATGATGTCGAGAAATCCAAGGTCCCAGAGAGAGAAAAGGAAGCTGTCTCGCATTGCAAGGACATGTTCAAATAGTTGGGGGGAATAGATGCGATGGTTGTCCAGATCGACGATGTAGTTTCGGAGGGCAACATAGCAGAGATAGGAGTCGGTGAGACGATAGAGGGTGATGGAGGTGGCGAAGGCAGGGATGTCTTCTAGAGCATTGCTAGTGGAGGCGGATTCTAGGATGGTGGAGTGTCGGGAGGAATTGTGGTGAAATTCGGCGAGGGGAAGGAAGGAGTGCCATTTGTCCGGTCTCCCGTCACAGAATATGCGGAGGTAGGTTTCAAGCTCCTGGTTTACTCGTTCGGTAGCTCCGTCAGTTTGAGGGTGGTAAGCGGTGGAGAGGGCAACATCGTATTGCAGGAGTCTGGAGAGTTCTAGTGCAAATGCCGAGGCGAACTGTGGACGTCGATCGGAGATACATTTATCGTGTAACCTGAATCGGAGGAAGACTTTATTGAAAAAGAGTTGGGTGATTCCTGCTGCATCGATGTTTTTGGTGCAAGGAGTGAAGATGACCCCCTTAGTAAGCCCATGGTCAACCACGACCATGACAGAGTCGAAGCCATCAGACAGAGGGAGGCCGGTGACAAGATCGACCGATATGAGGGAGAAGGGGTGGGTGGTGGAGGAGGAAATAGGGGTGAGGGCGGGGGTCGTCGGGTGAGTGTTAACCTTATTGGCCTGACAGGTGGCACATCCGTGAACGAAGTGGCAGATGAAGGTGGATAGGCCAGGCCACCAATAGTCTTGAGAGAGAAGGTCGAGAAGGCGGAGATGGCCACTGTGGCCGCCTGCAGGAGAGGAATGAATGGAGGATACCAGGGAGTTGCACTGGTCAGGGGGGACATAGAGACGTCCCTGAAAGTAGAGGCAGTTGTCGATGAACTGCCAATCCTCAGGGCATGCACGGGGGAAGAGGGAGTCTTCGGAGGCCATGGCCTCGAGTGCCTTGATAACTAAAGGGTCAGAGGGGGATGAGAGGGTGATTTTCTGGGCCAGGGCGGTATTGATCGCATTAATGAAGAGATCATTGGGGAGGAGGGCAGTATCAGCGTTGTCGTGTGAAGTGTCCACTTTATCTTTGCAGGAGAGGGCATCAGCTGGCCCCATAGAAGTCCCAGGGAGGTGATGGAAGGATAGATCAAAATCTTGGAGGAACAGTTGCCAGCGTGCATGGCGGCGGGACAGTTTGCGGGGTTCCTTGAAATATAGTAGGTTTTTATGATTGGTGAGGATAGTGACTGAATGTTCAGTTCCCTGGAGATAATGTCTCCATTCTTCAAGCATGTGGATAACTCCTAGGAGTTCCTTGTTGTAGATGTCATAGTTCCGTTCTGTGGGAGAGAGGGTGGAGGAGCGATACACGCAAGGATGGAGATCACCATTTGCATCTTTCTGCATGAGGACCCCTCCTGTTGCAGTAAGGGATGCATCAGTCATGACGAAAAAGGGGTGGGTGGTATCAGGCATCGATAGGATAGGTTGGTCAAGAAAGAGCTTTTGCAGTGCTCGAAAGGCCGTTTCCTGTTCTGTTCCCCAAAGGAATACACAGGTTTTCTTGGTTAGATCAATGAGCGGTCAAGCAATATGGGAGAAGTTTGGGATGAATTTTCAGTAGAAGTTGCAGAATCCTAGGAATGAGCGGACTTGTTTTACTCTGGTGGGTGATTTCCAGTTTTTGATAGCATCCAGTTTCCCTGGGTCCATGTGGACGGACCCTTTCTCTATTACCATGCCAAGGTATTCAACTTGTTCTTGGTCGAAGAAACATTTGGAGAGTTTGAGGTAAAGCCGTTGTTCTGTCATGCATTGTAAGACCTTCCGGGTTCGTTCATCGTGATCATTCTGGTTGTTGGAGTGGATCAATAGATCATCCATATAGATGATAAGCCAGCCTTCGGCGATGTAATCAGTGAAGATGTCATTCATGAAAGCTTGGAACGTGGACAGGGAGTTGCACAGTCCGAAGAACATTACGGTTGGTTCAAAGAGTCCGAATGGGGTGATGAAGGCTGCTTTCCATCGATCATCAGGATGGATCTGTACATTGTTATATCCCCATCGGACATCCATTTTGGTAAATATTGACGATCCTTTGAGCTGGTCAATTAAGTGTCCAATGAGTGGAAGGGGGTAGGCATTCTTAACGGTGTGTGAGTTCAGGTATCGATAATCCTGGCAGGGCCGGAGTTTTCCATCCTTCTTTTGGACGAAGAAGAAGGGGGATGCTTGGGGGGATTTGCTTGGTTGTATTTTCCCATTGCAAAGGTGTTACAAGTATCAGAAGGATGAGTGTTTCTCAAACCTGACCTACACCTGACCGACAGGTGTGACTAAGATACTTGTGTTTTGGGAACGCTAAGGTTTCCTTGCACAAGGACAGCGAGCACTCAAGTGTAGCTCAAGGACATGATAGAGTGTGAGTCTGAGTTAAAGAGGACCTCCATCTCACACTAGAGGAATCCCTTGGGCAAGAAATAGGCTTGTTCAGCATAGATCTAGCTAAAGAGCTATGGTACATGCAGCCAGGTATTTATACTATGGATGGGGGCTGTGGGCCCAGAAGGGAGGAGGCTGTCCGTAGCAATAAGTAAGAATGGAAGACATAGCCCTTGTCAACATGAGGTGAAGAAGGAGAGATAAGTAAAGTACAGATATGGGACAGACCGTTTATAGTACATCTAAAAGCATTGGTCCCGGTTAAGGGGTCGTATGAGAATGTCGTCCATATAGGGGATAACCACTAACTCCTCTGCTTCTAAGGTGTCATTGAACCTGGTGATGAGCATCGGAAAAACCATATCATTACCCCCGTCGTACGACTGATTGTCCTCATCAGTCCCAAGCATAATCTGCATTGACTCCATATCCGGCGGGGTCATAGTCAGAGTCGAAGTCGTGTCGAGGGAGTGTGGGGAGGGGTCTATGGGGGCAGGAGTCAGGTGAATGACCTGGGGCAGCATGGAGACAGTGTGGGCAAATGTGTTGAGGACAGTGTCGTCGGAGATGGGATCAATCTCTGCATTCCCAACAGGGGGGCTGTCTGGTTCTGGAACGCCCCTGGCCATGTACATCTGCGAGAGGTGTTTTGTATATGGTGTGACTCCGTTGCTGTTGGCGTCGCTGAGGTCGCTGTGCTGGCTGAGAGGGCTCCCTAGGTATGAGGGAACATGAGGGTACCCCAGTACTGGCATTTCGAGTGTGGGGGGTGGGGTTAGGAGGTAGCAAGGGGCAAGGACCAGGGGAGGTTGGCCCCAAAGGAATCGGTTCACCAGGCACCTGCATAGGAGGGCGAGTGCTGGGGTCTGTTCCATCCCCTGCAGCATAAGGGTTATATCGCGTTCTAGAGCCTCCTCCAGGTCATGCAAAATCTGCGATCTCGGGAAGGGCAGAGTGGAGGTGGGCCCACTTGTCTCTTCCTGGTTGGGCGAGGGATTGGACGAAGTTCCTGACAATGGGGTAGAGGTAGACTGGGGGGATTTGTCGGACGACGTCGAGGAATCCAAGGTCCCAGAGAGAGAAAAGGAAGCTATCTCGCATTGCGAGGACGTGTTCAAATAGTTGGGGGGAGTAGATGCGGTGGTTGTCTGGGTCGACAACGTAGTTTTGGAGGGCGACATAGCGGAGATAGGAGTCGGCGAGATGATAGAGGGTGATGGAGGTGGCAAAGGCGGGGATGTCCTCTAGAGCGTTGCTGGTGGAGGCTGATTCGAGGATGGTGGCAAATAGAGAAAGGATGGTTCTGACGGGGAAAACCTGGAAGGCTAAGAAGGGGAGAGGTATGGGGGTGGGGGATTGGCAATCTTCGACAACGGGATATTCCTTGTTGTGGAGAGGAATGGGAGTGGGGGAATGGGGATCTTCGGTGGTGGGGTATGCCTCATTATAAACGATGGCAGGGGATGAGGGGGTGCAGCTGTTGGACGACATCTTTTTATCTGGGGGGGGCTTGGGTTGTGGGATTAGAGTCGATGTCTTTTCTTATAAGCCCGGATGAGGGCTCTTGCCCTGATGAGGTTTCATTCCGGTTCTCAGGTATTTTCGAAAGAGGGGTATCCCTTCCATCGAATCAAATAGGATAGGTTTTTTTATCCCCGATGTGCCACTATTTGTTCCACTTCGTATTGTTCTTCTTCAGAGATAAGGTCAGGTGGTGGCCGTTTGTAATTCAGGCCGTGCTCCAATGTCTCGATGTAGGGAGATAAGAGGGAGGCATGGAAGATGTTATGCATTTTCCAGGTCGGCGGGAGACAGAGTTTGTAGGTTATGGGTGATAAGACTTTTGTGATCGTAAACGGGCCTTCTCTTTTGGGAGCGAGTTTCTTAGACGGGTAGGGGGTGTGAAGGTTTCTTCCTTCCAGCCATACTTGGTCCCCGATTTTCCACAGTTTGAAGGTCGATTTGATCCGATCCTTCATTCTCTGAGCTGCAAGGTTTCGGGCTGCCAGGGCTTCATCCCTGGCCTTATCCAAGGCAGTTAATCTATCGGTTAGGGTGGGGATAGAGGTTTGTCCTATTCGTGGATAAGCTCGAGGTTTGTATCCCATCATCAGGGAGAATGGGGATTGTTTGGTGGAGGAATGTTGGGAGGAATTGTGATGGAATTCTGCGAGGGGAAGGAATGCATGCCATTTATCTGGTCTTCCTTTGCAGAAGATGCGGAGGTAGGTTTCGAGTTCCAGGTTAACTCGTTCGGTTGCGCCGTCAGTTTGGGGGTGGTAGGCGGTAGAGAGGGCTACATCATACTGCAGGAGTCCAGAGAGTTCCAGGGCAAATGCCGAGGCGAATTGTGGGCCCCAATCAGAGATGCATTTCTCGTGTAGTCCAAACCAGAGGAAGACTTTGTCAAAAAAGAGTTGTGCGACTCCTGCCGCATCGATTTCTTTGGTGCAAGGAGCAAAAATCACCCCCTTAGTACATAAGTCCATGGTTGACCACGACCATAACAGAGTCGAAACCGTCAGATAGGGGAAGGCCAGAGATAAGATCGACCGATATGAGGGAGAAGGGGCAGGCGGCGGAAGAGGGAATAGGGGTGAGGGCGGGGATTGTGGGGTGAGTGTTGACCTTGTTGGCCTGACATGTGGCACATCCACGGACAAAGCGTCGGACGAAGGTGAAGAGCCCGGGCCACCAGGAATCACGAGACAGGAGATCAAGAAGGCGGAGGTGGCTGCTGTGTCCCCCAGCGGGGGAGGAGTGGATCGAGGAGACCAGGTTATTCCGCTAATCGGGGGGAACATACAACCAGCCTTGGAAATCGAGGCAATTGTCAGTGAACCACCAGTCTTCGGGGCGTGTGCGAGGGAAGAGGGAGTCCTCAGAGGCCATAGCATCGAGTGCCTTGATAACTAGGGGGTCGGAAGGGG
>JBBPKG010000610.1:0-16177 GCA_038089115.1 Fistulinella cinereoalba | reverse complement strand
CCGAGTCGATTCACATCGTTTCTGCTGAATTCCGGTGAGTCGTTGAGACGCTATGAGGGGGAAAAGACGAGAGGTGCGTTTTTACATAATTTTCACACGATGCCAAGTTACTTGAAAAAGACAGTAATATGAGAAGGACGGTGACGGTGATCCCTGCGCGACCGATTAGTACACTGTTGCTCAACACGAACAAGGACGAGCGCTCCTCCGCCCAACTTTGTCCGACGACGCCCCAGGCAGAACGGTTCACAAGTCCCTACACACCCGCATTTCTTTCTGATACTGTGCCTCACCCTCGCATTCGCCTAATGGGAGGTGCTCCCACCTTGGCTTAGAACGTGTCTCTCTCAACATTGTTGACCCGCCGCCATCCAGCGGGCCCTACATGTGATCGGTGGCACAACGTGCCCCGTTAGGCGAGTGCTTCCCAGTCCGTGATCCGGTGATTCGAGCTGCTGATCTGACTCCTTCTCACATAAACCTTACCTCGCTAGCAGTGCTGAGCGCCCCGGAGGCCAGGAAAGGCGTGTCCGACGATCGGTAAGCTGTGAATTATCCCGTTGAATGCTAGCGATAGCTACTATCCCATTTCCGCAAGTATGCCACATGGATCATGTCAGGGAGGTCAAATACATTTCTAATCAATCCAAAAAGATCAGGCCTCAAGTTTGGACATGGACGTGAAACGGACAAATTGGTTCAGTTTAAGCGTTGCGCTGAGTATTCCACGGATCTTGCATTCGGTGCCAAAACTGTTGGGCGTGCCCGATGAACTCACAAAATGTAACGTTTAACGTTTAACCCCACCACCACCAGCGCGTACTCGTACGACGTACGCTCACACAATCAGACCCGCGAACAACCGTATGGACCAGGCTGTCATAACGATCTATGTTCCAGCCGGTGAGACAATGCACCACATGGCAGTCTGCGCCCCGCAGCATTCGGACCTATCTGACGGCATTTTTGGCAGCTCTCTTTCGTTGATATGTCAATCGGCACGCCACCTTGCACAAAGGATTACCCCCGTCCAGCCCGGGATTTGAATCTGTATCCGGTCTGCATTCAGGCTCAGTCAACGCCGCCCGATATTATGTTATAATCCGAACTACCGGAGCTTCAAGTAACCCTCGACTAGAGTCCTACCTATCGAACCATGTCGAACATGTGCCCTTCCAGCTGTTTCCCTGAGCTGCAGACCCATCCAGACGCATTTGTCAACACATTCGACTTTGGCGTCGACGCACGCACTGGATTTATGCCCCCAGAACCCCCACTCGGCCGTCTGCCCATCGAATGGGAGCCATGGGAGGCGGCCCTCGACAAAGGCATGTCCATGAAGCTGCAGCTCGCAGTGAAGCGCGACCTCCGCCCAGACGAGATGGCCCAGTCCGCTTCGTGGCGCCAGATCGTACGCGACGTGAGCCATCCCACGCTCTCCACGAGCCACTGCAGCTGAACGCGTCCATCTGCGCCAGATGCCCTCGCTCTCCACCAGGCACCTCGCAACGTCCACGGCGATGCTCCGGCGAGCGCACCACGTGCTCACCTTTGTCATGCACATGTACATTCACACCCTCCCGCTGGGTGCCGAGATCCGTATCCCGGCGAGCGTATCGATCCCGCTCCTAGAGGTCTCCGGATGCCTGGATATCCCACCCATCGCGACGTACTCGGACACGGTGCTTTACAACTGGGGTCTCCACGCGCCGACACGCGCGGACCCGCTCGCGCTCGACAACCTCCGCACCCGGGACCTCTTCACGGGTACGACCGACGAGCAGGAATTCTACCTCGCCTCGGCACGCATCGAGATCCGGGGCGCGGACGCGCTCGCGCTGATGCGCGCCACATTGGCAACGACAACGACGGACACGGCTCCTGACGGCCCGCGGATCGCCGGACATCTGCACGCGCTCGCTGCTGTCGTAGGCGACCTGACGCGCCTCCTTCTCGAGGTCCGCAGGGGATGCGACCCCGACATTTTTTACCACGCCGTCCGGCCGTGGTTCCGGGGTGAAGACGCAGACCCAATGGGCCGCACGTGGCGGTTCGAAGGGCTTGATGCGCACCCCGAAATTGCGCGCCAGACGGATCTGTCTGGGCCGAGTGCGGGGCAGAGCGCGCTCATGCACGCGCTGGACGTGTTCCTTGGGCTCGACGTGGGCGAGTATGCTCATAAACGGGCACCAGATAGGCGGACGCTACTGCGCCGCATGCAGACGTACATGCCGCGAGAGCACCGTGCGTTTCTGCGCCATCTCGCCGGTCATCCGAGGCCTGTGCGGAGCATGGCGATGATGGGTGGAGACCCCGCGCTCGTCGCAGCATATAATGACGCGGTGCGGGCCGTTAAGGAGCTTAGGGACGGACACCTTCGGATTGTGGCGCAGTACATCATTGGGCCAGCGAGTCGGGAGAGGATGATGATCAAGGAGCCAGAAGAGGCAGGATTAGGCAGCGTGCCGCTGAAGGGTACTGGAGGGACACATCTAGTGCAATTTCTAAAGGGGGTAAGGGACAAGACCGCAGAAGCGGCCATTAATGTAGAACCCAAATAAGCATGCATCTTTTCAGCCTGAAGACGCCGAGCAGAGTCAATTACAATTGCGAACAAGGACAAACCCCAGAAAGTCCAACATGGGAATTGTTTCTGGATACTTATAAATAGACGTAAAGTAATCATGGGGTGCATCAGGGTATACACTAAGAGACAGGCTAGTGCCAGTGTTCAACACACATGCACAAAACATGGAAGAAACGATGTCCTTGCTAAATCCGGATGCAAGCACCAAAGATCGAGCGTGTACTCAGTACCGACATCCGAATTCGTGCATCTCAGGACCAGATCAAGCGATGAGATGGACCTAGGAGAGGAATACAATAGCAAAGAGCGTGCCAAGAAGACCAGCAACAGAAGAGACGCCAAGAGCAGAGGCACCATTGGAAGTAGCAGCGGGGCTACCGGCACTGGATGAGCCGGTCGCCTTGCCAGTCTGGGAAGCAGAGGACGTGGAGGCAGCGGCGGCACTGGGGAGGCCGGTATAGAGCGCGCTAGATGCATAAGCAACGCAGTTAGAGGACGCGGGGACAGAGGCGGTGTATGGGATGGAGAAGGTGCCATCAAACGGTTGGGTGAAGGTCTGAGTGGTACCACCAGACGTGTAGATTCCAACAGGTGTCTTGAGGTCAGAGTCGCAGACTTCAAAGGTGCCATTCTTGGCGTTGTTGGGCATGTTGTAGGCGCAGCCCACGCGGTCATAGACGTTCTGGCAGTAAGCTGTCTGATTGTCAGAGGAGCTTGCGGGGTTGCAGATGGTGATGCAGAACGCATTGCCACCGATAAAGCTAGACGGACGATGAGGAATAAGTGAGAGAAAGGAATAAAGGGACGCACGCATTCCAGTCGCCGACTTGGGTGTAGGTATTGTTGTTTGCGCCGACCTTGGGGAAGGCGTTGGAGTACATGAGGCCACCAAGAGGGTTGCCACGCTAAGGAAGATGAGGAGTTGATCCAACGGAAGAGGATGGATACGAACCAAGTCAGCGCCATGAGGATCAAGTTCTCCTCCGTAGTCATCAGGAGCGAGGTCAAGCATGACCTGGTTAATGTAACCGGCAAGCTGGATATACTCGCTGGTAATAAGCATCTGAACGCCTTGGAGGGCGTTGGCGGGCATAAGACGGGTGCCGTGGCCAGGCTTGGAGCACCAGGCGACTTCATAAGCCTCGGTGTCGCCAATAGTGGAGTTTGGCTTGGGGGGTGCCCAGAGACAGAAGTCTGTTTGTCGTATGAGAAGAAGGCAATTCGGCCCAAAATAGACGTACCGTCGATGTTGTTTACGAACGAGGTCTGGCAGAGAGAGTCCTGGTTCTGGGTGGTGGAGTTGCAGATATTATAGCCATACTGGGGGCCACGGATGGCGGCGGTGTTGTAGTCGACTTGGTAGGGCTAGCGGGAGGGTGAGCGGAGAGGAGGGAGAACAAGGAGAGACGTGCAATGCCACTGGGGTAGGCGTAGGTCTTTTGGGTGAGGGGGGTCGGGTCGTTGGGATCCGGCTGAGCGAGCGCGGATCTGGCTGCGAAAACGATGGCGAGGAGGGAAAGAGCGGAGCGAGACATGTCTCAAAAAGCGTAGCGTCGAAGGGGGGGAAAAAGAGCTGCGTCGTAGAGTGGATGCAGCCTCTATTTATAGCCACGGTTGACAACAAATATCTATACACAAGGCAACTAGAAGAAATTCTTGGCGAGGCCCATGAGCCCGCTGGTGTCGACTTTACCCGTCGATTGGTACTGGGAGAACAACTGCATCGCCGTCGCCGCCGCTGATTGCATCGCTGAGGCGCCCATGTCAGTACGTGACTGATCACGGCATCAGCGTACTCGCCTTGTGCCTTGTCCGCTGACGCATCGCCGCCCGGGCCGCCGCCGCCCGCGTTCTTCTTGTCAAACAACTTTCCCGCGTGTGACATCGCCAGCGCCATCTCCGCCACAGTCAGCCGCAGAACAGCACGCACGCTCAGCACGCACCAGCTTGTCCTGCATCCCCCCGCCCCCACGTGCTCCCGGCCCGTCCTCTGAATCGTCTCCCGCGGACGGCCCGCCTCCGCCCGCCTGGAACCCGCTCGCCGGCCCGCCCCCGCCCGCCTTGAACGCGCCTTGTGGCGCATTCGATCCGGCCGTCTGCTTCAGCGCCTCCATCGCCGCCGCCGCCCCAATCGAGTCGGCGTCCATCGGCCCCTGATCCCCGCTGTAATCAACCGTCAGCAACGATCGACAATCGATCATCCGCACCCACCCGTATGCCTGTCGGTGCGCATCCTCTGGCGCACGCCCGTCGCCCCTCCCAGACTGAATCTTCTCCTGCAGCCCTTGTGTTGCCCGCCGGTACAGCTCAGGATCGTCACCGTGCTCGCGGGCCATGTCCGCCAAATGCCCGTAGCGGTCCCCTGTCCAAAATCAGGCGCACATATCCTCCTTACAAGGGTAACTCACCCGCCCTGCCCTGCTGATTGTAGTAACTGTCATCTTCGCCCCGGCGCTCGCTCGACGCTGGCCCCCCGTATCCACCATCCCCACGAGAGGCGCCGAATCCCCCGGAAGGCGCGTTACCCTGATCTTTGCCGTATCCACGACCTCCTTGTCCCGGGTCGTATTGAGAGCGGCCCTGGTTCTGCTGCGATCCGTACTCATCACGGCTGTCACGAGAGCCACCGAATACGCCGGAAGGCGCGTTACCCTGCTGTTCGCCGTATCCGCGACCTCCTTGCCCCGATTCATACTGAGAACGGCCTTGAGTCTGCTGCGATCCGTACCGATTCCCGTCGCCGGATCCATATTCGCGGTCGTCACGAGACGCTCCGAATCCGCCGGAGGGCCCGTTTCCCCCCTCTTTGCCATATCCACGACCTCCTTGCCCCGAATCGTATTGAGATCGGCCCTGTGCCTGCTGCGATCCATACCGATCCCCGCCCCCGGATCCGTACTCATCCCGCTCGTCACGAGACGCACCGAATCCGCCAGAGGGCGCGTTTCCCCCATCTTTGCCATAATTATGGCCTGGCCCCGATTCGTATTGAGAGCGGCCTTGTGTCTGCTGCGATCCATACCGATCCCCGTCCTCGTAGCCAGATCCGTACTCCTTTCCAGCTCCATACCCCTGTTCATGAGACTGTTGGCCCTGGTACCCTCGGCCAGGCGGCGGTCTATACGCAAATACATGAGTGAACGAGCACCCCCCCCCAATATCATCTTACCCTGACGGCGCATCATACCGTCCGCGTTCGTCCCTGCGCCCTTCGTACCCCTGGCCTGGGGGTGCCCTACTAAACAAAGTCGATGAGATACCGAACAATCGTCAACACATGCATCTTACCCAGAGGGCGCATCGTATCGACCGCCCTCCCCATAACCCTGTTGGCCCCCCTGTCTCCCACCGAGCTCACCCGAGGAGATCATCCTGTCGATATCCGCATCCGATGCGAAATCGCCACGATCCAGCCCTCCCTGCGAGGCAAACCCGGCACCCCCGCGCCCAGAAGACGGTGGCGCTCCGGACGGCAGGGTATTACCATACCCACCGCGTTCGCCCTGCCCCTGGTAGGACGCTGTGCTGCGTTGGTCCCCTTCATAACCCTCGCCCTCATTCCGATGGTGGTGGCGTCCATGATGGCCTTGCGATCCATAGTTATCATACTCGTCCTGACGTCCCCCACGCTCCTGTCGCTCGTGATGACGTCCTTCGTACCGTTCGCCCTGCGGGACAGCGTGCTCAGCTCGGAAGAGACAACTCGATCAGACGACTCACGAATCCAGACATTGTAATGTGTCGTTCAGGTCTTTGCTGTAGGCCTTGATCAGTGGTCAGGAAATCAAGATGTCAGGAGGCCGCAGCAGGCCGCGGAGCTACACTGGGTAGCCATTTGTGGTATATATCTCACACGTGCTGCGATTCGTTTAGAGTGGCATCTCATCTCATCTCGAGCACCGACCTTGGCTACCTTCCTCAGGTCGTACTTGCTAACAGCGTCAACGGATTATGGACGTCAGCCCATAGATGACACATTCCCCGCTCAAGTTCGGGCGCGTTGGGTGGTCAGCTGTCAGGCACGAAAGTTGGTGTATGGTCCAATGACACCGACTTTAGTGGCTATGCGGATTCAAGCTGCATCGTCTACGAAGCTAGGGCCTGTTTCTGTGCTTCAAGATAGCTTCGATAGGGGCTCAGTGAGCGCCAAACTTCTTACCTTGTCGTCCTCCAAACTTAATCAGTGTGCTAATAACTTCTGTAAGCCGGCTTGAGAGGTTATATACGTGTTGTACATATATGATTGAACCTAGGAATGTGGATCAGATGGAATGAAACATGTACACCGATCATAATGTGTTTGTTGAGCTCTGAATTCACGCAAATCAGCCAGGAAGAGGTATGTAGTATTTCGTCTGCAGGAATGATTAGTACGTGTAAGGCTTAATTCGTCTGATACACTTTGGTTGGGGTCGCATCCATTCGTCGGGCTCAGGCCTGGTGGCGTTGCGAACCTCCTCGACCAACCTTGCTGTGATCATAGCCTGCGATGCGTGGTTCCCAGTTCCCTGACATGACACAAAATCCTCGTTGACCGGTAGAGAAGGTGCAGGCGGGTTCGTGGAGAACCAAGAAAAACCGAGAGGCTATGTCGGCAGGTAGCACATCTCCTGTACATCATCCTCATGAGTCGCTGTACGTGAAGCCCACGCGACGGGCAGACACACCTCGTCACCACACCCAGGATCACACTTTACCCACACAATCCAATCGAGCCATGCCATTAAACTGTTCAGTTCCTCCTTCCATGTAGTCCGCAGCTGAACTACCCTCGCGATGTCTGGGGACTCATTGATGTTAAGTGATGGATCGATCCCCGCGTACACCCCGTCGGCCCACATCTTCGTCACAACCCGGCAAATCTCGCGGCTCGTCCCTCTCACAGCTTGAAGTAACTCCTCGGTTTCTGTCAAGGATCCAAACTGTAACTCCATCGACCGCGTGTGCATCGTAGAACAGAGCTTGTATATCGGGATCGCCCAACCCAGCCCATCGTTTGATGAACCGTCTGGTGCGGTCGACGAGAGGATATAAGGTGTCAGCATGATCCTAAGCTGAGTTTGCGCTTTCCTGGCGAGACCCTACAACTTCGTCTGGATGAGTCGTCGAGGAGCTGAGGAGGTAGCGTGTGAGTTCGAGCCGTTGGGCGTATCCGTCAACTATGACTTGGATCAGCGTTTTCCAGTTAATTCCGCTTGACCCGCCATCAGGCCTGATCAAGTTTACTTCCAGCCTCGATTTCACCGCAGCCAGGTCTTCGGTGGACACGTTTATAACACGATGGTCTCACCTTTCCTGGCCAGCTCGAATAGGAACCAGGGATGGCGCAAGCCCGGTGTCATAAGAGGACACCAATCTAGAGAGGTCTAACTGGACACGTGTCTCACCTGGGAAGTGGTTGTGCCAGGTACCGACGTAGATTATTTCAAACCAATGATACGTCCCTGTCCAAGTCTATAAGCGTACTCAAATAATCAACCGAGCAAAGAAAAAAAACGACCTGATGCACCTCCCCATAAATCGAATGGTATATTGTCGAACGAGACCACAGTGGTACCAGACATAAAGTCGCACAGTATGCCTTTACTAGAATGACGAGCTAAGTTGTTATACAGTGACCAACAGTACTGGCTCACAAATCCATTTCCATCCTCAGTGCTGCCAGTTAGCAATGGAAGCACGATGTAGACAAAGTGGAGATTTACCTCACGAAAGCGTCAACACCCAAGTTCTTCCCCCAATCACAAAGCTTTTGAGCGCGTTTAGCTCCCTCCATCACCGCGTCCTCGCCGGTTCCCGGTTGACCCCACGTGAGGAGGTCTTACATGTCCATCGAGCTGAGTGGGAATTTCGCTGCACTATTGCCATCAAAGTATACCATTTTCAGGGGCCGTGCCGCCATAATGGTAAGGTGCCACCCTCCAGTCGATAGATTCACGAAATTGTGGCAGAAAAGATGGGAATGTTCGGGATCGATTGCGATCCACTCTGGCCCCGTTGATATTGTCCCGTCACCCCTCCCATGGTAGAGGAGCGTTCCGCTTGGGATGATTCCCGGTACAATGTTGTGGCCTGGACATATTCATCTGAGTGCACAGGGAGAAAAAAGGGCATAGATAGTTTACCATTTCTCATGCGTGTGTTGGGCCAGTGCTGGAGTAACGAATGCGCTGTCTCGAAGACGAGGTGATCAGTATCATTGGGGTTGGGCGTCCTATCGAGCCTCCATTCTGTGATATCGTCGTCGCTGCTGGTGGAAGCGACGATAGCTGGGTTTGGGGTGTCTTTCCAAGGCTGTTTAAAAGCTAATGGGATCTCGGAAGCAAGTGAATGGGCTAGCAGAGCAGCCACCACGAGCCTGAGGAGCGTTCCTTGTACCATCGTCGGCTACCACAGGAGTGTCCACTGAATTGCGGACAATTTGATGGCATCCTGCATAATTGCCAAGGTCATACTGATATCCGAGTCGAAGCCGCATTAGCACAGATAATATTCTCACGAGTATCCGTTGCAACTCTGTTCCCTTGCTTTGCGGCTCGAGTCCTTAAATTAAATCAGCCTGCTGTCGGAGGTAAAAGGTTATCTCTATGATGCCGCTTGCTTGTTTACTCTTGCCCACTGAATAGAACTGGTGCAGTCCAGATGAAACGAAACATCATCGTTCAACTTCCGCAATGGGGTCCCAAATCCGGAGGGTACGACACAACAGAAAAGAGTGTGGTCGTGCTTCATTGGTGTGAAGTCAGATTGGGAGGTGCGAAAACGATGTTGGTGGATGCTGGTCGGGATATCCGGACCCCTAATGACAGTGATGACAGTGTCAGATGACGTCATTCTTGTTCCACCCAGGTCGCTTCTCCCCTTCAAAGTGGCCGTTTTAGTTGCAACATCGAGCCCATCACGACGTGCCTTTCATTCACTAGCCGGAATAAAAAGTACCTATTATTGTAAGTGTATGGCGTCTCGTGTACAATTCTGGGTAATGGTCTTTCCACATGACTTCTAGTGCCCGTTCGTCGCCGCCCCCACCGTCAACGCCGGCCTCCGACACTTCCCAATGCCCATCCCCACACGCACGAGCGTCTCGAGCGCCGCACGCCCGTTCACCACCAAGTCCTCGTCCCACTCCACCACCCCCTTTTCAAACAAGACCACGATCGTCGATCCCCCTAGAGGTAACGCACTCCATAACGCAAGCCAGCGGGGAATGTCAGAAAGAGAACGCACCAAACGCAAAGTACCCCAGTTCTTGGCCCCGTTTGACATGTTGTCCCTCGTCCACCGTCGCCTTGATGCTCCCTACCATCATTGCGCCGACACACACCGCCATGACGCGCCCAAACTGCGCACTCTCGATCGGTACGATCTTGCGAGCGTTCTCCCCATACACGTCCAACGCGCTTCGGATCGCTTGCGGCTTTAAACCGGGGGGGTCAACCGCACATACTGCGAAAACAACGGTGAGCACGTACGTTCACCGTATAATACTCCCCCGCAATATCCGTCATCCGGCCGATCACGCCGTCCACCGGCATGTGGAACCGATGGTAGTCCTGCGGTGCTAGCCGGAAGATCGCCAGCGCACCACCGACGTAGCGCTCCGCCTCGTCGCGGTAGGACTCCCCGAGGAGGCGTGCGATCGTAAAGTCGCGCCCCTTGATCCAGAGCCGAGTTGCTTCGGACACTGTCTCGAACACCATCAGACGGCAATCGGCGGCGCTCACGAGGCGCGTCGGGTCATCTGGCAACTCGGCCGGTCGTGCATCTGGTTTCAGTTTCCTACCGCGCGTCCCAGTCAATGCCCCTGTATTTGGGCAAAAAAGGAGAGGCCTACCGATAAAAGAATTCATTAAACGTCTCTGAAAAAAAGTCATCGATGTGCGCCACCACGTCGAACGGAATCCACGCACTGAACGACTCGACGGGATCCAAAAACTCGCCCACCTTAAGATTGTGAAAGTCGATAAATGCCTGGATGTTCCGCGTCGACTCGGGCGAATCGTACTTGACACCCTGTTTGATCGACAACGACTTGAGCAACCGGCGCGCTTTGAAGAGAGTCTCAACACACATTGAAAAGGGTGAGGGTACTAAGAACCACCACTCACCCCGTGCACCCTCCATTCTCCCTCGGGCACCCTGCAAGTGTTGTCAGTCAACACAACACAGCAGCGCGCATCGTTGAACGACATACCCTGTACAATAATCGAATACCCAGCCGGACGTAGACCTGCATCTTTTCTTCCTCCAGCTGCCCCGTCAACCTGTTCTGCACGATGATATTCGCCGAGTTCTGGAACACGAACGCATCAACACACGGGCGTGCACGCGAGAACGAGCGAAAACATTACATACCGCGCCGAGCTTATAGTTCCCGCTCGACACCTTGGTGATCACCTTGGTGTACCATTTCCGCTGGGCCTGCCTCGGCGTGACGAAATTACCGACAACGATTCGGTCGACCTTGGCCCAATCCTGGCTCGCGCAGATTGCCAGATGCGTCATGATGTCCACCTCCGCCTTCGAGTTCAGCCGCGGCCGGTGGCACAGCGGACAGTTCTTGATGTTGATTACCCGCTCAAAGTGGGCGTGATCGTCTGGCGCGATCGATCTGGATCCACGCCCGCCGTTGGCACACGGCGCGTCCTCCGAGTCGGACGATGCGTAGCTAGACTTGCGAGAGGTGTCCCCGACAGAGGACGTCGTCGAGGATGTAGAGAGCGGTTCAGTCACTTGAACCAGCGGGAGCTCGCTCGGCTCTGTCAGGTATTGCGGCGGCGCTCCCGGATGGAGCATCGACCCGCGCTCTGTCGGCGACTCATCGGACAGCATGACGCTCAGTGGGGGGCCCGAAAAGTCCAGACCGTCGAGGAAATACTTGCCCGGCGTGCGATGGTCCGTCGCATCGTCACCAGGCGTCGGCGACGATCCGTTGTCGGCGAAGCTGTCTTCCGTGTTGAGCCGCTTCTTTTCACTCATCGGTCGGCAAAG
The DNA here is from genome assembly GCA_038089115.1 of Fistulinella cinereoalba. NCBI lineage: Eukaryota > Fungi > Basidiomycota > Agaricomycetes > Boletales > Boletaceae > Fistulinella > Fistulinella cinereoalba. The sequence continues at coordinate 4,599 of JBBPKG010000610.1, read as the reverse complement.
CTCGTTCTCGAGGCACATAACCGCTTCGGGTATGGTCAGCTCGTCCTCGGCCGGTCTCTTGCCATATCGGAGGAAAAATGAGTCGATGGTCTGCGCAGAGAGCGTAGACCCGAGCGAGTCAAGCATGGAGGTGATCTCGAGATGCGAGATCGCGTGGGTGTCATCCGTGTCATACTGTTTGAGGTACTGCGCCCAGAAACGCTGACGCAGTGCCGCGTACGGCTGGAACTTGGCTCTAGGCGCGGAGGTGTGACGTTCGATGATCACGCGCGCAACCAGACGGGAGCGACTTGCCTGAAGTGGAGCACCGGGTTGTGTTTCGCTTCCCAGGACGTTTCCTTGGCCGTCAGCAGCGGCAAATGGAACTCCTTCATTGCATGATTGCCGTCGTCGCCTTCGCTGTACAGGCCAGTCCTCGGATCTGGTTGCGGCGCGTCCTTGACCAGCTCCGCGACGTCGAACCGAGCATCACCTACGTGATCGTTTGAAGACAGCTTGTCCCAATCCAACACCGTCATCTGCACCTTGAACGCCGTTTCGTAACGTCGCACGTGGAAGAGGAGCTTCTCGTCCCACGTAGGGTTGAGGGAATGCCGGATGACGCGCGTACGAAATACCTTTTTGCCGAACGAAATGACAACAAACGGATCCATATCCCAGCCGGTCCGTGTCACTGCGCATACCACGGTCAAATGCGACCGACACTGAACGGTGGCTCCTCACTGTTTTTGAGTCTTGGGAGATCTGATGCCCCCTGGATCTCCACCATGACGATCCCAACGACATCATTGTCCGCAGAAAAGTTGTAATCGGCGTTCTTGGTCGACGCCCAAGATCGCTTGAAGCGTTTCTTCGTCGTAGTGTTGGTACTGCCGAGCGTCGGAATGGAGCTTGCGCTCGCTGAGCGGCGATGTCCGAAATGAGCGAGAATGGGTGAGGCTGGTGCAGCGGGCGATGCGTTCCCCGATGCGGTCAATGGCGGGGCAACCAGGATGGATGGGACTGCCAGATCTGCCGTGTGCGGGGTGGGCGTCGGTGTGCCCTCGTAGGACGGACGCGTCGAGAGCGGCGGCCGGCGGATAAACAGTTTCGGAAGCTTGCTGCGAGAGGAAGTGGGCGTCGGGGTAACAGGAGTTGGTGTCATCGTTCCCGCGATGGGCGACGGTCGTGCGGTACCAGGCGTTCTGTCTTCAGCCGGCCCGGCGCATTTATCAATGTGGATCACGGGAGCGGGAATGTAAAGACGAGATAGCCGTGGGAGCGGCACTTCGTCATCGTCGTCGTCATCATCCAAGTCATTGACGTCTTCCTCGGAGCTAATGCCACCGTCGTCTTCGAATGCGGGCCCAGAGAGATGGGAGCGAAGTGTACCAATGCCTTCCGTCTGGAATGAGGCTGTTCAGAGCCACTTCCCTAGATGAGGATCCGAAGAAGACGTACGGGCGGCGCGGACACAAGACTTGGGCGGGAGCGCTTGGCAAGCTCACGAAAGATGTCATCGAAAGTCATCAAGGAATGTATGCTCTGTGGCGGCACGAAGCCGAGTTTAATTTGAACCGAGCCAGAGGCGTGAGTCGCCGCTCGAGTGGACACAAGTGGTAGATGTGACGACTGCGTGAACTCATCAGTGGCGTGGCGACGCGGGGCAGTGGAACGGCACCTTGTTGCGATCGTCCATGAAGCCAAAGGCGTTGCCGTCTGCGAACCAATCTTCGAGCGGCAGCGCAACCTCGCCGAGGTACTCCTTTCTGAGCATGTTGTCCCTGTCCCAGACGACGATCTCGATCGTGCCAAGGCGATCTGCGAGGGACAGGTAGATGGGGAAATCAAATGTAGAGTCTTTCAGATTGTAGTCTGGATTCGCATTGCGTTTGATGACGGGCGTGTGGTGTCTCGTGTTCAGCAGAGAGACGACCACGAAGCTGCGAAAACGTTGGCAAGAATGAGCAAGTGGCGAGAAAGGAGGCTCACGGATCGCACGAGTTGTGCTTGCTGCGTGGGCTGAGATCTCTGCATCCAAGGACCTGCAGACGGAGGAACACGACGGGCTGCTCGCCGGGGGCTGGCGAAAGGGTGCTCCTCCCGCTGCCGCGCCCGCCCGAGACGCGGACAGGGAAGCGGGCGGCGGTTTTGAGTGCACGGCCGATTTCCTGTGCCCTCCTGGGTACATGGGGAGTCATGGGGAGAGGTTAAGAGGAAACGCACAGCAACCCGAGCCGTACGCAGCCCCTCTGCAGATGGTATTAGGGTGCAGACGGCCGGCGTGTGCGCACCGCAACTCCCCGTTTATGTCACATCACCACATGCAGTCATCAATAATTCCCAAGGTTTGATCGCTACTGGCTACAAATTCGCGTAAAATACAAATGCCAAGTCCTGTGCTGGTATGATGGAGATGTCCGAAGGGTGTGCTTTGGGTTACAAGGATAGTGACGTAATGGTGTGAGGCCGTCTGACGTCAAATTCATGACAAAAGGGTCATCCCAAACGCCACGCCAGCAATGGCAGCAGCAAACGAAATCCCGACAGTCGACGCGCCGCTGGTGGTCGTTCCAGGAGCTTGCGCGCTGCCCGGGCGTGAACCAACGGGCCGGCCGGGTGCGCCACTTGGGCTAGGAGTGCTGATCGCAGCGCGACCGGTAGGGAGCGATCGATAGAGGTCGGTGGAGTGGTAGGTGGTACAGTTAGAGGAAGAGGGCAGAGCGGGCGAATACGATGCCTGTGCGATGGTCCCCGAAGGCTGGAACCAGGTCATGATCTGCCCATCCGAGGTATAGATGCCAGGAGGACTCATATCCGCGCCCCGACAGACCTCAAACGTGCCGTTCCTCGCCCTGTTTGGGACATTATAGGTGCACCCAAGTCGGTCGTAGATGTTCTGGCAAAGCCTGCCCTGGTTCTGACCGTCAGGGTCGCATACCTTGAAACAGAAGGCATTGTTGCCAATGAAACTGCACGGATCAGGACACGCTCTGGCAAGACACAATCGACCTACTTTGTCCAGTCGCTGACTTGCTGATACGTCTTGTTGTTGCCGTCATTCGTAGGGAAGGCGTTTGAGTACATGAGCCCCCCGATGGGGTTACCACGCTAAGCAGCACATTAGGGACCATCAAGCGCGGGCGAACCAACCAACCAAGTCAGCGCCGTGGGGATCGAGCTCTCCTCCAAGGTCACCACCAGCCAGATTGATTAGAGTCTGGTCGATGAAACCAACCACCTGGATATAATTCGGTGTCTTGATGTACTGTACGCCCTTGAGAGCACCGTCGGGGATGAGGCGAGTGCCATGACCAGGCTTGGTGCACCAGGCAACGACCTGGCCCTCAGTATCGCTGATGGTCGAGCCCGGCTTGGAAGGGCCCCATAGGCAGAAATCTCGAAAGAGGTGAGCGAGGCGGCTGGTGGTCAGGGAAACTCATACCATCAATGTGGTTGACAAAGGATGTCTGGCACATCGAATTCTGATTCTCGGTCGTAGAATTGCAGATGTTGTACCCGACTTGGGGCCCGCGGAGGGCGGCGGGATTGTAATCGACTTGATATGGCTGATTAACAGGTGAGTAGCAGCGCGAGCGAGCACGCGAGAGACGTACGATTTCATCATAGTCATAGTGCTTGCTGTAAAGGGGCGTTGGCTCGGTGGGATCAGGTTGGGCGTGCGCGACGATGGCGGCGACGGCGAGAAGGTAAAGAGCGGCAGGCGACATTATAGTGATGGTAGTTAATTTAAGACGAGGCGATGTGACAGAAAGCACCCGAGATGAACGCTGAAATAGGCGTCGGCTAGCTCATTCGGCATTCCCTAATCCAGTCACGCACTGACCTTAGCGCATGATCCACACGCGCCTCATAAATGCGTCGCCGAAACACATTCCCCTTGATCAGACACCACCATGACCAAAATCGTGACAAGTATGTCCAGTCTGCAGCCCGCCAGAATGACATTGATGTTTTTCTAGTTACATCCATCAAGGCTGCCACCAAGTATACCAATGCAAAAACCAAGCAGGGTAGTGTTGTGCTCACTTGTTCCCAGTGCACACAACAGGCAGATGTATAGACAAAGAGTGAAAGACTAAGCACATGCCATCAGCATACAATCTCTTTACAGGCTAAGATGTGTTAGTTGCATTGGTAGTCAAGCTCCAGTCCCAATTGCCTGAAAGTGAGCAACTTTCTATGTTGCCTTATAGTGCTTTCCAGACAGAGTTGTTGCTACTACAGTTGCAGTCAAGGTTAGCTTTGAGTGCATGTATGTTTTGAATGCATATGGATCATGCTGGGCTCATTACCATTACAAAATTAGTTCAGATATGCTTTTATGTCATTCCCCAAGAAGGCATCACATTTGGAATGAGCAAGGGTGTTCCAGAGTGTGCCAATGCAGTCATTTTTCATATGGGGTGATAATGCAGGTTTTCAGTGACCCCAATTCAGCTGTCTTGATGTACTTGACCACAAAGATAATATGTGCTCTCTTCTTTGTCTTGCTCAAAGCTCTCTTGTACTGTCTGCACAGTATACATCCTTTTCTTGCACTTTGAGAATGCTTTTATTGCTATCAATAAAACAAAGTGGGTGTTGAACATGGCAGGA
>JBBPKG010000609.1:0-16224 GCA_038089115.1 Fistulinella cinereoalba | reverse complement strand
ACCTCGCCCGCGGCCCAGCCTGCCCGGCGGCGGGCCGGCAGCCCCGGGGTGCGCGCCCGCAGCGCCTCGCCCGCCCGCCCTGCGCCACTCGCAGACGACAACGTGGGCCGACGGCTGCTGATGCAACAGGGGTGGCAACCGGGCACGTCGCTTGGACTGGCGGGTGGGCTGGTCGCGCCCCTGGACATCCGCGCGGGCATAGTCAGGGCAGGGATTGGCAGCAGGCGGCTAATTAAGTAGGGACGCGACGCGACTGTTGTGGGGTGTTTTTGTAGTCACGTGGGTGGTTCGCGTTCGAACGTACTTACGCGACGAGTTCAGGCGACCAGAGCTCGCGGCTGACGCTTTCCTTCCTTCCACTCCCCCGTCTCCGTTTTTCCCTCCCTTTTCTACCCCGGCCCGCCCCTTCTTCGTCTGTAGCTTAGCATGGCCAACAATGCCCGTGTATGTCTCACACCGCCCATTTCAATCCCGTCTCACCATGGTCCAGTTGCAGACCCGAGCCCGAACCGGCACCCAGCGCAGGGCCAACGCCGACGAGAATGCCACCAGCAAGCACGTCCGCCAGTCCTCGGGCGCGACAGCCCTCCTCAACGGCCTCAAGGCTGGCTCACAGCGACCTGCCCTCGGGGAGGTCACTACTAACGCCGTCAATCGCAAGGTCCGTCTGCCTGTGCCACATACCCAACCCGCTGACCACCGTTCAGGATGCCATCAAGACTGCCGCAAAGGAGGGCCTCAAGGACAGTGCAGAACACGGCATAAAGCGCTCCCGTTCCTCCTCCCTTGCCGCCGCTACCGGTCCACAACGCGTTCCAGCAGGTCCTGGCCGGACCGAAACGGCCACAAATCCACCCCGCACGTCCGCCGCACGCGCCCAGAAACCATCCGTCTTCAAGCGGATGTCGCGGCAGGAAACCGCTGTACCAGTAGTTCTCCCCGTCCAAGTCGAGGAGAAGGAGGTCGACATGGACGTCGAAGACGCTGAAGATTTAAAGGTAGAAGCAGAGCTCATCGACATGCTCGATGAAAAGGACGATCAAGACATGGTAGGAATACAAACCGCTGTCCACAACGAAAATACCTCCCGCCCCGACCGCATCGATTCAAGATCCCCCCGCATATGGCCAGACCTCGACACCGAAAAGGCCATGAGACACTACAAACAAGTAACAGACGTTCAGCGCACTTACCAGGACGAAGTCGACTTGTTCGACACTACAATGGTCTCCGAGTATTCGGATGAAATCTTCAAGTACATGTCCGAACTCGAGGTAGGTCCCCGCTACTCATGCTGTCCCCCCGTTGACCGTGCGCCAGGAGGACGTCATGCCCAACCCAGACTACATGGATGGCCAAAACGAGATTACTTGGTCGATGCGGCAGACCCTCGTCGACTGGCTCCTTCAAGTCCACCTCCGATGGCATATGCTTCCCGAAACTCTTTGGATCGCCATCAACATCGTCGATCGCTTCCTTACTAGGAGAGTCGTGTCCCTTGTCAAGCTTCAGCTTGTCGGCGTGACCGCCATGTTTATCGCCGCCAAGTATGAGGAGATCCTGGCGCCGTCCGTCGACGAGTTTGTCTTCATGACAGAAAACGGCTATACCAAGGAAGAAATTCTCAAAGGCGAGCGGATTGTCTTGCAGACCCTGGACTTCAAGGTGTCGCAGTACTGTTCTCCGTACAGCTGGATGCGAAAAATTAGCAAGGCAGATGATTACGATATTCAGACAAGGACGCTGGGCAAGTTCTTGGCCGAGGTGACCCTCTTGGACTACCGCTTTTTGAGGTGTAAGCCTAGTCTCATTGCAGCGGTGTCCATGTACAGCGCGAGGAGGATGTTGGGTGGTGATTGGGTAAGCACACACTGGTTGCATTCCCCCGAATAGGGCTCATCATGTGACGGCTTTCTTGTTTGGGACGCCTAGAACGAAGCGTTTGTCTTCCACTCTGGGTTCGTAGCCGAACATCTCGAAACGGGCCACCAATGGATCTGCGAGAAGCTGCTTGAAGATAATTTTGTTCAGCAATACGCTTGCCAGAAATATGCGCACAAGAAATTCCTCAAGGCATCCCTCTTCGCCATCGAGTGGGCCAAGAACAACTCGAGTCAGGGCGACGACAATGACATGATGCTCAAGAAGTGATCCTTGCTTGCCTGCCCTCGACATCTCCGGTTCCTCATCTCATCTTGTGCTTGACATCCTGTTTCCATCTCCGCATCATCCGCAATCTCAATGTCTGATTACACACTCTAGTCTCATGTCTTACCTGCCTATGTGTTGTTCTTGCCTTGCTGTCCTCCCATGCACTCCTCGCCGCATCTTCCGCCATCTGTTTGCCGCTGCGCACTATTGCGAAACACATCGTATTCATCTAATCGCGTATACATGCTCGTTTTGCCTATGTCCTCGCCATCTCGCACGCAATTTCGGCATTCCCTCCCAGCCACCTTTGTATGCCATGACTCTCGTCTCCGTCCTTGTCGCTTTGTTTCTCCCTTTGTGCCTATCATTTTTATTTTCCTATCTACTCATTCACATTATTCCTCACGGCCTGACGTTGTCGGCTTCTTATTTCCTCATTGTGGGTCCTTGCCAGTTGTCGTTTTGACCCGAGCGCTTTCTACTTGTTTCCGCGCGTTTTCGAATAGCTCTTTTTTTGGGCCCTTCATTTCTGCGTTATGCGTAGCACGTAGTAGCCGCCGGGTGTCTACTCGTCTCTCCTGTCTCTCGTCCAATCAATCATAATTATTATTCTTCCCCACAACTTCTCAGGTACACTTCCATCTGAAAACCGGCCTGCGCCGAGCTGCATGACACGTGATTTTTGCCCTCCTGATAATATGCCTGCTCTCGAAAGAGACGTCTTGGACCAGCTGTCATGTCGCTCTCGTTCAAAGGCCATACCGTCGTCGTGACTGGTGCAGGTGGTGGGCTCGGAAAATCGTACGTCAACCAATTCAGCATAGATGACGCACTTCCATCCCTATTCCCAGCTACTCACGCTTGTTTGCTTCGCGGGGTGCCAACGTCGTCGTCAACGACGTCAACGCAGAGGCGGCCCAAAAGGTAGTAGACGAGATCACGCGAGGTGCGTCCATCCCATTCGGCACAAGATGATCCGGGCCGGTGGCACTCACACCGAGGCGGGCGGGCGGGCACAGCGGGCGGCACCGCCGTCGCGGACACGTCCTCAGTCACGAACGGCGCAGCGATCATCCAGCACGCGCTCGACGCGTTCGGCGGGCTCACGATCCTCGTCAACAATGCGGGCATCCTCCGCGACAAGGGCTTCAAGAACATGTCCGACGCCGACTTTGACGCCGTCGTTGCGGTGCATCTCAAGGGTGCGTATTAGGAAGCAGGCGTTTGGGCGGGTGATCCATACCTCGAGTGCGGCCGGGATTTATGGTGCGTCGTCCTAGGGTGGGTTGGGTTGGAGGGCGAGGGGGAGCGCTGACGCACGCTCACGGGGCGGACAGGGAATTTTGGGCAAGCGAATTATAGTGCGGCCAAGATGGGGTTGATTGGGTTCACAAAGGCGCTCGCGCGGGAGGGCGCCAAGTACAACATTCACTCGATCGCGATCGCCCCGGTGGGTGCTTGCGTGGTGGGTGTCGCTCGTCGTTGATGATCCGTGTAGGCTGCTGCGTCGAGGATGACGGAGACAGTGATGCCGCCCGAGGTGTTGGAGAAGCTCAAGGTGAGCTTGGGCGTGAGTGGTCGTGTGTCGTTGTGCGCTGAGGTCGTTGTGTAGCCTGATTTTGTGGCGCCGTTTGTCGCGGCGGTGTGTCACCCGGACGGTCCGAATGCGTCGGGACAGGTCTTTGAAGTCGGTGCGGGGTTCGTCGCGGAGAGCCGGTGGGAGAGGAGCCAGGGGGCAATCTGGAAGACAGATGGGACGTTTACGCCGTCGGCGGTGAGGATATTAGTCGGCTCTGAGGTGGGGCTGTCTCATGGGCGTGTTAGGTCAAGCTGAAGTGGTCCGAAGTCACCGACGCGTCACATCCAAGATAGTGAGTGGGAATGCAGGTGATGTCGTCCTGGTCTCACACAGTGACCAGTCCAGAATCCCCTGCGGATGTCGAGAGTACGGTATGTCATTCGGACTGGTTCTGGAGGACTGTTTTATGATTTTGACAGCTGGAGGTCGCCTCGACCTTACCGCCGAATGCCCAGTCCAGCCCACCCGTTCGGTTTGATGGTCAGACGGTCATCATTACGGGCGCTGGCGCGGGACTCGGCCGCGCTTACGCGCTCATGTACGGCCGGCTTGGAGCCAGTGTCGTCGTCAACGACGTGAGCGAGAAGGGGGCTAACGCGGTCTGCGACGAAGTCCGCCAAGGCAAGTGGATTTGCAATCCGAGATTCGAGGTACTCACTAGCAAGGGACGGTAGCCGGTGGCAAGGCAGCATCCGTCATTTGTTCCGCAGAAGACGGCGATCGCATCGTCAAGGCCGCCTTGGACGCCTTTGGCGGTGTGCACGTCCTCGTCGCCAACGCCGGTGTACTACGAGATCGTTCGTTTACTTCCATGTCCGATCAAGAATGGGATCTGGTAATGGCCGTCCACCTTCGGGGTACTTACAAGGTAGTCTCTTGGGGATTGGGGCATTGTTGCCGTCGCTGAGTGTCGTATCAGTGTGCCAGGGCAGTTTGGCCGATATTCCAAAAGCAAATGTATGGCCGGATCGTGACAACGTGTTCACAAGTTGGCATCTGTGAGTGATGCCTGGTCTCGTGTGTCCTCTTGTGCTTATACGTCGTCAGATGGCAACTTTGGACAGACTAATGTGAGTTATTCTTAATGGGACGTGGCACGGCTTCATGTTTGAACAGTATTGTGCAGCCAAAGCCGCGATCATGGGATTCACAAAGACACTTGGGTTCGAGGGGGAAAAGTATAACATTCTGTGCAATATCATTGCTCCGAGTGCAGGGACTGCGATGACGATGACGGTGTGGTGAGTGATCATTCCCCCCTCGCTCTCAGGCTGGAACTGTTCTGATGTGATTTTCAGGCCAAAGGAGATGGTCGATGCCTACAAGGTAATTGGTCCTGCGAGGACTATCCCAAAGGTTCCGTTACTGACGCCTCTCAGCCGGATTACATCGCCCCCATCGTCGGTTATCTCACCAGCCAAGATAACACAGAGACCACGGCGAGGTTGTTTGAGATCTCGGGCGGCTGGGCAGCGGAGACGCGGTGGCAGCGCACGGGCGGACACGGCTTCCCGACCAACGTGGTCCTGACGCCCGAGGACATCATCGCTCAGTGGGAGGTGTTGACCGACTTTGGTACGTCTCGTCCGTCGCGCAGGTGGGTTTGCTGTTACTGATGCCAGCAACGTAGATGACGGTCGGGCGACATATCTGACGACGGCAGCGGAGGGGATGGCAGATTTGATGGCTAATTTGGATCATACGGAAGTGGTCAAGGCGAAGCTGTGATGTTGGTTGGATGTTTGGATCATAGGCGGGGGGTGGTCTGGCGGTCGAAGTGGTAATGTTCAAGGCTGGACGATTTGGTAGCTACTTTTGATGATATGGAAAACCCAACTCGTATGTCGTTAAAGCAAGAGTTGCCAACGGCGTCATGCTAGAACGTATGCTCTGAACATACAAGATTGATATTATTCATATCGATATCGATAAGCAGACACGTGTAGACGGGCTGGGGATAGCATGCTGTGCTTAGCGACTGCGCATCCTTCTCGTCCTCGTTCTTGTATCTCCCCGAATATGTTTCGCAGGTTGTCCAAGTGGAGACCCTGGAAAGGTGGGTGCCAACCAAATTCAAGAACTGTGGTACTGAGTGATGGATCTGACGGCCCAGAGCCAAGCAAAAGCATGAGCACCACGGACCAAAAGCGGGCGGAACCACGAGTCATCATCGACACTCCAAACATTGTGACTTCAGTCGCGTTCCTCATCGATGGGGAGAATGTCGTGAGCGGGAGTTGGCATCGAGGCCAGATTCAGCGCTGGGACATTGACGACGGGGAACAAGTCGGGCGGACAATGGATGCGAGAAGCGATGTTAACAACGTCGCCGTGTCGCAAGACGGACACTGGATCGTCAGCGGGTCTGACAATGGTCTGGTGACGATCTGGCGAGCGGACAGCCACAAAAAACAGATCGACCTCAAAGGGCACACTGACTTCGTGTATGCGGTGGACATTTCAGCGGACGGGGCGACGATCGCGAGCGGGTCAGGTGACTCGACCGCGCGGGTCTGGTCGCGCACGGGCCAAGAACTCCACTGCTGGAAACACGGCAACTTCGTGCAGGGCGTCAAATTCTCTCCAGATGGGCAGCGCGTCGCCACAGCCACCGGGCGAGTATCGACACGGATCTACAACACTCGCACCGGCGACCTCCTCGTCGCCGTCCCCATTGGAGCCTACTGGAATTTTTACGCGTTCAACCAATCGCTCGCATGGAATGGCAACAGCCAGCTATTTTCCCTATCACGAGACGGCGACATCCACTCCCTCGATGCGACCATTGGCAAGATACTCTCCAAATGGCGCATTCACGACGGCAACAGTGCCGGGTGCATCTCACTGACAGGTAACAGCAAATTCATTGTAGCTTCCAACGACAACTCTCTTTCATTCTGGGACACGGTGACACATGAACAAATCGGTTCTATCGAGCATACGGGTACCATCTACGCTATCGCCATGTCAGTCAATTATGACCTTGCGATCACTCGAAGTCAGAGGGATATCGCTATTTACAGTCTCAGGGACATTCTCCCCTCTCGCTACATCGACTTGGTAAGTACAACCTGTATTCAGTCACGGTTCATTTTATCGAGTATCGCAGATCTCCCCCGAGCCTGCTACCCATGTACGTCGACATTGACCGTTATCCCCACAACTCGCTCATCACATCCATATTTTCTATTGGTCCCCCCAGCTTATTCACGCTACCCCGAAAGTGCTAGCACCATGGCGACAGGATAAGCTGCTCAAGGCTGTCGAAATGATATCACGAGAAATGATGCAGACCGACACACCAGAGCACCTGCGCGCTAACCGTGCCCTACTCAGGGCACGCCTCCACCAGTGGCGCCCTGCGATTCGTGATGCACAAAAGGTCTTCTTAGCCTTCCAGTCGTCTGTTCACTACTGACCACCCACAGGCTATCGCCATCAGGTCGACCATCATCGCCTACATCGCATACAGTATTGCGCTGTTTGGTCAAGGCTATGCCGACCGCGGAAAGAAGGAGTTCAATAAACTCTTTCTTCATTGCGACATCGACGACATTAGTGACATATGTTTCATCTCTCTCATCAAGGTGGGTCCTGACCTACTGTCACTCTTGTGTGGTTCACAACATGTCCCGATTTGATAGGCCATTATTATCTTTACCTCGGGATCACATAAAGAGGCCATGATTCGTGTTGCACATCTGCTTGAGCTCTGCCCGCCAAAGGAATGGAGGTTGTATCGAATTGTGCAGGTGAAAACATTTTGGATGTTGTTGCGAGGCCGCCGACAATGGTTTACAGGCCCATATGTTCATGATTGCTGGAAAGACATACATGGGCAAGATGGAATACGACATGGTTCTCAAACTATTTGATGGTCGACGGTATCGGAAGCTTCCCCGTTACCCGGATCATCCCCGATTCCACTGTCTCTTTCTCGTATGCCCTTTTCCTTCATCATGTCAATAAACTCATTCGGTCTCTAGATATTTGGGTGGACGCACGACTCTGATGGACTCCGGTTTACGCTATACCAACAACAATGTGAAGCGTTGTTTGCGCTCCAACGACGGGAGGAGGCGTCGGAATTCTTTCAGATAGCCTCCAAGGATCTGGTGTTGTCCGCAGAGAAAAGCAAGGAAGTACGACAATGGATCAGAGGCAAGTGACCACATGAGCGATGTTTCTGTCGAGTAATGTCCCATGTATAGAATTTTCGGAACGGTTGCAAGCATCCGCAGGCGATACGATAGCCAATTCCGCTGGCACTTCTGCATGAAACCTGGCTGGACTACACCGTGGCTTTTGCTGTCTTGTTCATTGTACCATACACGTTTGACTCATCCCCATGCTCCTCGTAGCTGTATACTACTGATGTATGCTCCGTCACATCTTGCTATACATGCCAACTACATGGTGGATATGATCATGTTCGAATGTCCGGCCCTCGCGTGCCCCGAGTTTGCCTATTTGTCGGCGTGTCATATGACGGTGGGGGCCAAAGAGTGTCTGGACGAGATGATCCACCTCGCGTCAGCAATGCAGTTTGTCGGGTTCCTTCAATTGGTCTTTGGGAACGATGTGGGCAGTGGACCATGTGCAGACAATCAGGATCACGTCCTGGTTTTACGAACATATGAAGGATGGGTCTGGGCCGTTCAATAGTTCACGGCCTGTTCGACGGCCGGCTGACGATCGAGCGGATAATCCAATGCAACCTCACACGTCCCCGAGTTCGCGTACCTGTCAGCGTGCCACACGACGGTGGACAAGGAGTGCCCGGACGAGATGATCGGTCATTGGAACGATGTGCACGATGGACAGACGTGCAGGCGATTAAATAACAGCTCAAAAAGAACATGAAGTGATACGTCGGGATAGGTTGGATCATACACACCTTGGGCACCGGTTGTGCTTACACGGAGACCCCAACAAAAGAAGCTAGATCGCTACCATTCACCCTTGATTGACATATACTATATCTTGAGGCATAGTTTTGCGGGGGACCCTAACTTACATCCGTTGCTCTTTGTTTTATTGCTTTCATCGCAAAGCTCAGTGTGGCCTGCTTGCACTCGTCGTCGTGGCTGTGACGGACACATGCCAGACGTCGGTTCCTCGTACTAGTACAAGCCCTCAAGAGGCAGCATCCGCTACGGTCTTCCGAGAGGCTGCCGCCTCCCTTCGCGTACACTACAACGAGCCGAAAAAAAGGACTGCCTCCACGATCATATCGAACCGCAAGGCCTAACCACGTTCTATACCCTCTTTTCAATCGAGCCTCACGTCTAACTTCGAAACCCCAATCGACATCGACATCGATATCCCAGCCTGTGGCTATTTCCAACCCCCGGCAACTTTACCTATACAAAATAACATATACACGACGTGTCGGGCAGGAATCGGTACCGTTCAGGTGCGAGGCGGACCTCTCCCCACATAAACTTGTGTTTTTCGGAGGGGAAGTGGATACCGACCACGAGATCTGCATCAAATTCTGTCATACGTATTCAAAGGAAGCTCACGACTATATGGCCTCATTGGACCATGTGCCGAAGCTGCGAAGATTAGCAGACTAGTCCAGTGAATGGCACATGGCTTCGACGCATTGTGTGGGTTTGAGACGCTGGCGAACGCTGCGCAGTTTCCCCCACCATCGGTCTTCGAGTCCATCGCGAAACCGCTCCGCGACTCTCCCAAAAAAGGTTTGTACACGGCGACATTCGATTATGGTCTCCAGGAAGGATATGTTTATCGAGTTTGACTGGGCAGGTGAGTTTGGGAAGGCGCGATATCCATCGTTTGTCAATACCGAAACCATCATGCGGCCGGAGAACGAACTTGACGGGGAACTCATCACAGAGAAGCATGACAAGTTTATGTTTGAACAGATGCGGAAAAAATTGGCAGAGAAGTTTACCGAGTAGACTTGAACTGTATACTTCATAGTCATCTCGATTGCGAGTATAACGGATCTGGGCCGGGTACTTTTTTTGCTACCTTGGACCACGTTCGTTGTTAAACGCTGTTCCATTGTCGCTGTGTGCCAGTCATCCTGCAAATGACTTGCCAAAAAATTCTGGCAGTTAGCAGGAGGCACCAACCGCCGAGTCTACCCAGTAGTCAATGATGCCAGTTTAATTTACCCAGTGTGTCGTGATTCAAGAGAATGCCATCAGACTCAAAGATGCGTTATGTCGGAGATAACATGAAAGTTGGCAAGTCGAACTTAGTTGCGGTCAATGCGGCTGCTTCTAACCAGAGCCCATTCGTCGTCGTACCCATCGATGCAAACGTATCCCTGTGCATGTGTAGTAAGAATGACTTGGACATGTGCCAATCGTAAAATAGCCCTGGATTGTGCAAAAGGCAAAGCGCGAGAGCGTGGAGCTTCAAACGAACGGAAAGTCGGGAATTAAGTGGCCGGGTCATGCAACACGGCCAGCAGAAATCGGTCGTCTGCACCCTTGTGAGAATCGCATCTGCAGATGGAGCCGAAACTGGCACACCAGGTGAGATCATCAGTTCATGTCGTTTCGTCCTGATCCTCATGAACCGGATATGATCCTGAGAGAGAGAAGGTTCACAATGGGATGGCGACCAGCAGGTAGTCAATGAGACGTACTCCGTCATTCTCCTCGCCGCTGACCTCCTCCAATCCACCCTGTACATTCTCCACGATCCTTCCGATCACGCTTGCGTACTTTCTACCCTGCTCTCCTTCGAAGACGACGCCCGAGTGTCGGATAATAGAGACCTGGTCGCCGCGTGATAGAAGGAGGTAGCCGAGGACGGATCGGTGAGCTGATAGAAGTGTAAGCGTCTGTTCGAGTTCGAGTGGCATGGCAGTGTGTGCGTGTGCGGTGTGCGTTCCGGAGGATGACGGTAGGGTAGGGGATCGGCCAGGTGAAGAGGTAACGGTGGCCTCTGCGGGGGGTGTACTCATGGGGTGCGATATTTGTGTAGCCTGTCCTCAGAGGGTTTGGGGTTGTCTAAGAGGTCATCATGTGGTGACGCACCATAACAAGATCCTCCGGCGCCTTGGTTGTCGTCAAGAAACAACGCTGGGTGACTTACCAAAACCGGAAAAATCGCTGCTACTACGCCGTCCGAGCATACTTGGGTCACTGACCACGCGACCAAGCCGATTCAGAGTTGTGCAAACCACGCTGGCCGACAGTCGAACTCCTGATTCCCTGCCGCGCACAACCGTTACGCCGATATTCGCGCCTCCGTGTCCCGGCTTTGATTAGTCAACGATGTTGGCGGAGTTCGGCCCGTCGGATCTCACAGTCACAAGGGTTATGTAATGAAGGCACATTGCTCTGACACTCCCTGCAGAACATGGAAAGACATTTTAGCTTTTCCGCGTGATTTGATCTGTCCGATTCTGCCTGTCGTGTCCGTCATTGCACACTTCTAGCGATCTCCATGTCGACGTTACCTGCCATGTTCGCTGACCCCGAGGACTCCAAACTGGTCGCAGATGCGAAGAAACAGGTTCCAGAGGATCAAGACTACTCATACACGGAACGGGACGTCATTCTCTACAACATCGGCCTCGGTGCAACGGAACAAGATCTTCAATGGACGTACGAAGGACACGATGAGTTTGGCGCTCTGCCTACTTTCGGTGTCATCCCGCAGTTTGGTGCCACCTCGGGTGTGCCGCTTGGATGGCTCCCAGAGTTCAACCCGGTATGGCTGAATCTTGACACACTGGTCCTCCCCGTTTTCCTTTCCGTTTGCAAGCGATATGTCCCCAGACCTCATTCCATTCATAGGCAAGGCTTTTGCATGGGGAACAGTACTTGTCCATTAAAGCTCCTATACCTACTGAGGCCAACGTTGTGAATGAAACCCGGTACGCTAAACCACGCCCACGCGCGTTTGGCGTGTGTCCTCTCCGCTGACTCCTGGAGAGACAGACTGCTCGAGGTCTTGGACAAGGGCAAGGCCGCTTCCGTGGTGATCCTTGTCCACACCCGGGACAAGGACACAGGGCAGCTCCTCTTCGAGAACCAATCCACCGTTTTCGTTCGCGGTGCCGGCGGTTTTGGTGGAAAACGTACTGCATCTGGTAGAGCCCGTTTCCCTCCCGCTCAGCTTCGTTCGTTACCCTTCTCACGTTCTCGGAACATTTTTAGATAGAGGCGCTGCGACGGCGGCGAACGTACCACCCGAACGGTCGCCTGAAGCTGTCATGGAAGAAAAGACGTCGCCTACACAGGCAGCATTGTATCGGTTCGTTGGCTTGCTGATCCATACCAGACCAAATCTTTTACACGTCCAATCGTTTAGCCTGAGCGGCGATTATAATCCGTTACATGTAAGCGTTGTTCCTATCCTGATTCTAGTGAAACTGGGGTTTGACAGAACGCTCTCTTTCGAACGTTCTATCCGGTTGCGTTCGGGCTTCCCATCGGATGCGACATGATTCGACTGACCCTAGATTTTGCCCGAGTTTGCTGCGATTGGAGGGTTCGATAAGCCGATTTTGCACGGTATGCCGCAGCACTGATGATTGTTTGCATGTTGACGGATGGTAATTGCTAATGACATCATCCGTCGATAGGGCTTTGCTTCATGGGAATTGCCGGGAAACATGTTCTTAAAACCTTCGGTCCTTTCAGCGACATCAAAGTCCGGTACGATCATACGCTTTGTGGCTGAGAGTTTTGTTTCACTGATCCGACCATTTTCCTTATCTCTGTCTCTCCACCTAAACCCCGTGGTGCTTCTTTTAGGTTTGCTGGGATCGTTTTTCCTGGTGAGACACTTGTCACCGAGATGTGGAAGGAAGGAAACAAAGCGATATTTAGTGCGTCAACTTCTTTAGGCATTCCTGAATATATTGTAATTGCAAGTTATCCCCATAGCTATGAAGACCAAGGAACGAGGGGTGATCGTTTTGGCCAATGCGGCGGTGACCCTTGCGGAGGGGAAAGAGAAGGCGAAAATGTGATTTCTACAGGACAGCAGTATCTCCCTATTTGGCCAATGTCCTCGCCTGTTGTATCTCAACGTGCACATTGCCCCACACAGGTTTCTTTCCTCCTAGTGTATGTCATTCGTGAGTGTGTGCTTCGTATAAAGTAATGAAAATATATGCGTGATTAATATCTCAGTGTTAACCTTTTTCTCGGTACTATAGATCTAGACTTGCTCTCAGAATGGAATGGACTGCGCGAGAAAATCATTTCGTTCGCTCGCAAGTCCTGCTGCATAACCAGAATTTCGCCGAGAATCGGAAGAAACCACAACGATGATACCTGTGATAGCGGTCGACGTTATATGCGTGTGAAAAGTGTGAAGCGCGGCTTCTGAACGTGGAACGAGCAATACAGTCATTTGGGCGATAGTAAAACGGCGACGCTGATGCTGGCAGATCGGTTGAAGCGACTAGGGAGGGCAGCGGAGAGCGTGGAGTCGGAGTTGATGATAAGTATTGCTCGGAAGTGCGGCGGTCTTTGGAGTTCCATTGGTGAGTCTGCGTCCTTTTATGTACATACCTCCGATTTCCCTATGATCATAGGAATCGGGCCCCGGCTGCATACGATATTGCGCAGCTATCCATGTGTAATTTTCTCGAGGAGCCGTTGCACTAGGCAATGAAGTTTTTTTTTTCGTGCATCATGATTTCCTTTGCCTTGCGTATATCATCCTGATCTTGGCAGGTTGCACCTCTCGGCGTCCTCGTTAATTCACAAGCTACTTCGAGTTTGTGTTAGCGCGAACGGATTGTGGACGCCAACCCATCGATGCCACGTTCCTGCCCCCAAGTTCGGTCGTGTGGAGTTGTTAGCTCAGTCTTGGCCGTGCAAGTTGGCGATGCGGAAGAGTTCCAAGTCGCGTTAACTACAAAGCTAGGCCCCGGGTTTGTTTCCGTGCATCAAGATGTTTGTCGATAGGAGGATCGGCGGGTGCCAACTTTACTTAATCTGCAGTCTTCGTAAATGAACAAAGTCTGTAAGCCAGTTTGAGAGGTCATACACATGTACAACAATCGAAGAAGTATATGCACACATGTTGATATGACTGTATCTGGCAATGTGGATCAGACGAAATGAAACACAACGGTGTGTCTATTAGGCTCTGAATCCACGGAGCAGGATTGATCAGTACGTGTAAGGTCTAACTCGTCTGATACACTTTGGTTGGGGCCGCTTCCATTCGTCGGGCTCAGGCTTGATGGCGTTGCGAACCTCGTCGACCAATTTTGATGTGATCATAGCCCGCAATGCAAAGCTCCCCATTCCCTGCTCTGACATAAAATCATCTTCATCATCGATCGGTAAAGGAGATGGAGGTGGGTTGGTTGTGAACCAAGGAAAACCAACAGGAAATGTCGGCAGGTAACACATTTCCTGTACATCACGCCCATAAGCCACCGTACGACTCGGAGTAAAAACGCGAGTGACAGACACACCTCGGCACCACAGCCAGGATCACACTTCACCCACACAACCCAATCGAGCCAGGACATTAAGCTGTTCAACTCCTCCTTCCATATTGTCCGCAGTCGAGCCACCCTGGTGACGTCTGGGGACTCCTTAGTATTTAGGGACGGGTCGATCCCTGCGTACACCCCAGTAGCCCACATCTTCGTCACAACCCGGCATATCTCGCGGCTCGTCCCTCTCACAGCTTGAAGAAGTAACTCCTCGGTTTCTGTCAATGGTCCAAACTTCAACTCCATCGATTGCGTGTGCATCGTAGAACAGAGCTTGTATATCGGGATCGCCCAATCCAATCCATCATTTGGTGAACCGTCCGGTACGGCAGATAAGAGGAGATAAGGTGTCAGCATGATCCTAAGCTGAGTTTGAGCTTTTCTGGCGAGATCTAGGACTTCGTTTGGATTGGTTGTCGAAGAGTTGAGGAGGTAGCGCGTGAGTTCGAGCCGCTGGGCGTACCGGTCAACTATGACCTGGATCAGCGTTTTCCAGTCAATTCTGCTCGACTCCCGATCGGGTCTCATCAAGTTTACTTCCAGCCTTGACTTCACTGCAGCCAGGTCTTTGGTGGACACATTTATTGCACGGTGGTCCCACCTTTCCTGGCCGGCTCGGATAGGGACTAGGGAAGGGGCGAGCTGAGTGTCATAAAAGGACACCAATCTGGAGAGATCCAGCTGGACACGCGTCTCGCCAGGGAAGTGGTTATGCCAGGTGCCGGCGTGAATTATTTCAAACCATTGATACGTCACTGTCCGAGTCGATTAGCATACTCAAATAATCAGTCGAGCAAATGACAACCTGAAGGACTACCCCATAGCTCGGTTGGTAGATTGTCGAATGAAACCACAGTTGTACCAGACGTAAAGTTGCACAGTATGACCTCACTGGGATGACCTGAGTAAAGTGGTATACTGGTTAAAATACGTGCTCACAAATTCATTTCCAATCTAAGTGCTACCAGTTAGTGGTGCAAACACGGGGTAAAAAAAAAGCAAGGGTTTACCTCACGAAACCATCAACCCCGAAGTTCTTTCCCCAATCACAAAGATCTTGAGCGCGTTCCATTTCCTCCTGCACCGCATCCTTGTTGGGGCTCGGTTTACCCCACGTGAGGAGGTCTTGTGTGTCCATTGAGCCGAGCGGGAAATTTGCAGCGCTATTGCCATCAAAATATAACATCTTCAGGGGTCTTGTCGCCATCATGGTAAGGTGCCACCCTCCGCCCGATCGATTAACAAAATTATGGCAAAAAAACAGTGAACTTTCGGGATCTGTCGCGACCCATTCTGGTCCTGTTGGTAGTTTCTTGTCAGCCCTTCCATGGTAGAGGAGCGTTCCGTTCGGGATGATGCCCGGAACAATGTTATGGCCTAGAAGAATGACTCAGTGTAAGGAGGACCAAATACATAGATAGGTTACTAGTACCATTTCTCATGCGCGTGTTGGGCCATCTTTGAAGCAACGAGTGGGCTGTCTCGAAGACGAGGTGATCGGTAGCATTCGGATTTGGGGTCTTATCGAGCCTCCATTCTGTGGTATCGTCGTCACTACTGGTAGAAGCGATGCCTGAGTCTTTCCACGGCTGTTTAGTGGTTAACGGGATCTGGGAAGCAAGCGAATGGACTAGCAGAGCAGCCGCCACGACGCTGAAGAGCGCTACTTGCACCATCGCCCGACACCAGCGCACAGGAATGTTCAGTTTGGGGGTAACACGTATGATATTCAAGTTGACGCCTGACCAAAAACTGGCCAACGCGGAAGCGAACCGCGGCCGCATTCCCGCCAGGACCTTGACTGGTCTATCCAGGTCGTTTTTTGTGACGGCCCGCCGCTCCCCCGGGCGGCCGTGGGATCCTTACCCAAGCTGAGTCAGCAAATCCTCGAGAGCGCAAGATCCAGACACTACTCAGGCTCCTACCCATCCACTACTGGAGTGTAGAGGGTCGGCATCCTAGGGCACGTAGACTTGATGTAATCTGATGTAGCGGTATAATCCGAGTGGCAGTGATTATTTTCGAAGTCCACAACTTTAAT
>JBBPKG010000608.1:2565-16283 GCA_038089115.1 Fistulinella cinereoalba | reverse complement strand
CAGATCGGAGCATGCCGCCGGATATGACCTCTATGCTTGTGCAGATGCCATCATCCCTCCTGCTGGGTGGACCCTCATGAACACTGGTGTTCAGATCACCTTACACAAAGGCACTTATGGCCGCATCACCCTTAGGTCGGGCCTTGCTGCAAAATTCTCAATTGATGTCACTGCTGGCGTCATCGACTGTGATTACTGGGGGGACCTGAAGGTACTCCTCATCAACCAGTCCTTGACGGGCTTTATTGTGAAAACCGGCGACTGTGTCGCCCAACTTATACTTGAAAAAAATCGACAACCCCACCCTCGAGCAAGTCGAAACCCTCCCTGACACTGAATGCAAATCTTCTGGCTTCGAGTCATCAGGAATATGGTCCCTCCCCTTTAATTGCCTGGAAGTTGATTCCTAGACAGGGGGTGATGTTATGGTATTTTAGTTTCACTTTCCTTATCTTATCTTTTCATTATCTTATTGTGGCAAGATCCACATTATCTTATCTTAACGGACTTGCATTTCGCATGGGACATCGAGGGCATATTCTAACATTGTATATCTCTTGATTCTACCCATACCCACTCCTTCTATGGAAGGACTAGACCCAGCCACCATGCAGCCTCATGGGTTATGCCTTCTCATCTTCTCTTCCATTCTATATGCTTCTTTTCATTTCCATATGCTTCTCTTCTCTTCCATTTGATGGACACATTTCCTTATCTATGACATCATGCCCTACACCCTATGTACAGCCTTGCTCGCACGGACCATAGCACAAACATGTACAAACAGTAGTATGAATATATATACCAGGGGACACTAAGAATCGCTCCTCAGTTTAGTCCACTTGGTTCTTCCCCTAGAACTTCAATGACTCCACTCCTCTGTCTAGTCTTTAAGTGGGTGACCTAGGATCCAAGATCGGTTCTAGTGTTGCTTCAAACCCTACCATAGATTGGGAACATAACACCCTGACAATCCCCAATCAAATCGACCTGCTAGAACAATGATATATCTGACACTTCAACAAGGTTGACCCTGAAAACATGCAAGAGCACTTTAGAAGAACCATGCTCAGCACCACCACCACCCAAGAAAAAGGCAAAGTAGGGTTGGAACTCCTAGAAAAGTTCAACAAGTACTTGTCTATGTTTAGCAAAGAAGCAGCTAACAAATTACCCCCCTTCTGTCCTTACAATCACAGAATAGATCTCCAAGACATGTTCACCCCATGCCGGTCAAAAGCAAAGAATTTGTAGACAAACATCTGAAGAGCAGCAAAATCCAGCCAAGCAAGTCACCCCAAGCCTCCCCTTTCTTCTTCGTCGACAAGAAAGATGGCAAACTCCACCCCTGTCAAGACTATCATTATGTAAACCAACATATGATAAAGAACACCTACCCCCTCCTCCTCATCTCAGATCTTGTGGACCAGCTCAAAGACTTCAAGATCTTCACCAAGATGGACATCCACTGGAGATACAACAATGTTCTCATCCACCCCAATAATTGCTGGAAAGCCACCTTCATCACCCCATTCAGGCTATTTGAGCCCACAGTCATGTTTTTTGGCCTCTGCAACTCCCCTGCCACGTTTCAAGCCTACATGAATGACACCTTTGCCAATTTTATCACAGAAGGATGGTTAATCATTTATATGGATGATCTTCTAATCCATTTGGCCACACAAGCTGACCATGACAAGAGAACCAAGAAGGTCCTCTAGCATATGGTAGAACAGAAGCTCTACCTCAAACTTTCCAAGTGCTTCTTTGACCAATCTGAAGTGGAGTACTTAGGAATGATTGTCAAGGCTGGACAAATCTGCATGGATCCTGGAAAACTTGACACCATCAAAGACTGGGAATCTTCCACATGCACTAAAAAAGTCAGATCCTTCCTGGGATTCTGTAACTTCTACAGGAAATTCATTGCCAACTTCTCAGGAGTCACTCGACCACTTATCAAGCTCATCAAAAAGAATCAAGCATTCTTGTGGGGAATCCTTCAGGAAAAGGCAGTCAGAAAGCTCCAGAAACTTTTCCTCTCACAACCAATCCTCCATATGCCAGATGTTAACAAACTGTTCTACATCGTGACGGACACCTTCTTTACTGCCACCAAAGGAGTCCTAGTGCAGAAAGATGGCAATGGAGATCTCCACCCCTATGCCTACCAATCATTGTCCCTGTCCCCAGCAGAAAGGAACTATGACATTTATGACAAAGAACTTCTGGGAGTAATCCTCATCCTGGAAGACTGGCGACACTACCTCCAAGGCACTCCCCACCAAGTCTTGATCCTCACGGATCACAAGAATCTCCTTTATTTCAAGGAACCCCAGAAGCTATCTTAACAACATGCCAGATGGCAATTATTCCTCCAAGATTTTGACCTTGGATTTACCCATGTTGTCATATTCATGCCTTTGGGCCCCTATCTGTCCCCTAACTCAATCTCCTGGCCTCTATCCTCACTCTTGTCAGAATGCTAGACTGAGGGCTAGCAGATATGCTCAGCTGAAGTCTGAAGAGACTAGTATTCAACTGTACCTAGCAGATATGCTTGTATGTACATTAGCTAGGTAAATAACTATGTAGAGGAAGCCCTTACCTCAGCTGAAATCTGAAGAGACTAGTATTTAACTGAGGGAGGGCTGAAAGTGAAATATCAGCATATTTATAGAGCAGAGATGTGGGCATATAAGCCAAATGAACTCCGCTAGGTGAGAAACATAAACTCCAGTCAGGGGTAACGAAGTCTGATTGGAGGAGAATAGCAAGGAATCTAAGTATGAAACATACCACCGGAGATAGCGCTGAAGGACACCAGAGAAGAGCAGAGGAGTCCAGAGGAGAGCAGAGTTCAGTGGGTCATGACAACCCTGACCTCTGTTCCTCACCCTCAACCATCTCTGGTCATACTCCAATGTTCCAGTGTCCAACTCCATCCAACTCTGATCCTCCTGTCCATCGTACTAGTCCAATTGCACAAGAAGTTGGCTCCACCTGGAACCATTCCAGCTGGACTCTGGTCACCCTCACACTCCACTCCTAGTCCCACGTGGAACCTTTGGAGTTTTCACGGGCCATATGCAGCACAGCTCCAGCTATAGTTGATACGGTTTTCCCCATGCTCATTGGCAGGTTCAATGAAGACTTAGAACCGGAGGAGCTGGTAGTTATCCCCTATACCGATGATATTCTCATCCGCCCCTTGAACCGGGACCAGCATTTCTAGAGTGTACCATATCGAGTGACCCAAAGTGGTTTGTACCATTTCTGTGCTTTTACTTATCTTTCTGCCTCATGTTGATGAGGGCTATGCCTTCCATTCCATCTATTCTTGTTATCTACGGACAGCTACTTCACTTCTGGGCTTACACTGCCCCACTTCCTCAGTATAAATACTCAGCTGCATGTACCATAGTTCCTTAGCTAGATCTACACTTATCAAGCCTATTTCTTGCCCAAGGGATCTCTCTAGTGTGAGACGGAGAATCTCTTTAACTCAGACTCACTCTCCATTGTGTCATCGAGCTACACCAGAGTGCTCGCTATCCTTGTGCAAGGAATCACTAGCGTTCCCCATACAAGTGTCTACTTCGACCAGGACATGGCCAATCTTTCGATACTTGTAACAAAAGATCTAGCTGAAACCTCTGACCTTGCTACCACGCACTGTCGCCCACCATTTCCTATTGACTCCCCCTGTCCTCCGACGAGGACCAATCGTACAGAGATCCTAGGACGGACTCTGCCTTATCTGAGGAAGAAGGAAGTAGCTCCGACGAGATCAAACTACAACAAGAACAAGAACTGCCCACCATTACCGCACCAATGATCTCACCAGATCAGATCATCCAGCGATTAGATGAAGGCGTCATCTCAACTGGACTAGCAAAGAGACTCCTTGAAGAACAAGGAAGACTCCTCCCAGATTGATATCTCCTAGATCCCGCCACCCCCCAACCCTCATCTGCATGACTCCCTGCCCGACCTTCCCCCTCCTCCTTCCCCATCCGCCCCTGTAGAGAATCCACCAGCCAAGGAAGATTCCGTATCCCCTCTCCCCTCCCTCCCCTTGACCCAGATATCGAAATGACCAACTCACGAGCACATACTAGTGAGCTCAAGGCAGGCCTTCCTGACGATTTCAGCAGAAAGCCAGAACATGCCAAATGGTGGACAGCTGCCATGATGGCCTACTACGAAATGAATCCCGGCATATACTCAGAAGATGCCAAGATCGCTACTGCTCTAAATAAAATGAGCAAGGGGCTAGGACTATTGTTCGCAGAATCCTACTATGAACGAATGATGGCAAAGACGATCCCAGGAGAACAACAAAACTGGGCCTCCTTCGTTAAGGAAGTACGAGAAATCTTCTTCTCCAAGGATGGAGAAAAGGAAGCCCAATGGGAACTTAGGAAACTAGTGATGCCTTCGTCCCGACACCCCACCCTCAAACAACTAGAAAACTTCATCTCCCAATACCGACTCCTTGTAGCCCGGGCTAAAGACATCTCCAAAGGAACCAGATGTGAAATCATTGCAGCAAGACTTCATCCTGATCTAATGGAACGAATTACCTTCTCTGGAAAGGAACCTGAAACCCCTGACGCGTGGATTGATTGCGCCTGGGAAACCTTCAGGGCAATCCAGAGGGCGAAAGACATTAGGGAAAGAAAGTACATCACCCCAGGAAAAACCAGAGATCCCAATGCAATGGATGTCGATGCAATCCGGTTATCCCCCACTGAGCGAGCTCACCATATGCACGAAAACAGATGCTTCATCTGCCACAAGGTTGGATGCAACATCAGAAATCATCCTAACCACCCCAGACCAAACCAAAACAAACCCCTTCCACGAACTCCACAAAGGGAACTAACCTGTACCACCGAAACCATGGAAAAAGACGAAGTGGACGAGTACATAAGAGAGTTATGTAAAAGGAAAGAAAGGGGTAAAGAAGGATGAAGTCCTCAGAGTACTCAAGGAATGCTTCACAGATGAAGAAGAAACAATCGCCCGCCTCTCCACCAAGGATTTTTAGAAGGGGAACCTGCTACAGCATCAGGAACCCCAGAATATCTCTCTGTATTAGTATCCTCTGAACAAAGATCAATAACAATCCCTATTTCAATCAACATTCCAGAGAGAGAAACTGCTGAAACAGTGGAAGCCCTTGTTGATTGTGGAGCAACCGGAAACTTCATCAGCAAGAAGATCGCAAGATGATTCTCCTTTCCCCTTATTCCACTTAAGAAACCCCGACAAGCCATCAATGCGGATGGAGCCACTAACGCCAAAGGGGTCATCAGATACCAAACTACCCTGGATGTCACCACGGACAAGGTCCCTACCCGACACCAGTTTCTAGTATTAGGAAGCGAAAAGCACGATGTAATCCTTGGAATGAACTGGCTCAAAAGAGTCAATCCAATGATAAACTGGACAACCAATACCCTCTCGATACCAAAACAACCGGATCCCCTCAAACAGAGATACCTACTAAGATACCTCGAGACCGACGATAACAATATGATCAAAGAAATCAGGAAAACCACTCTTAGCACCACCATCACTCAGGAAATCGGAAAAGTAGGGGAAACCCTCCCATCAAAATTCGCCCAATACTCTTCCGTGTTTTTGGAAGAAGCAGCAAATTCCCTACCCCCCACCAGAACCCATGACCACCGGATTGAGCTCCAAGAGACCTTCTCCCCTAAGCCAAAGCCTACCCCCTGAACCCAAAAGAAGCCGAAGTATGCAAGGAGTTCATCGACGAACACCTTCACAATGGGAAGATACAACCAAGCAAATCCCCTCAAGCGTCTCCCTTCTTCTTCGTCCAGAAGAAAGATGGTAAACTTAGACCATGCCAGGATTACCGATATCTGAACTCGCACACCATCAAGAATGCATACCCCCTCCCACTTATCGGAGATCTGATCGACAAGCTCAAAGGGTCGTCCATATTCACCAAAATGGATGTATGATGGGGATACAACAATGTACAAATTCATCCTGACGATTGATGGAAAGCTTCATCACCCCGTTCAGACTCTTTGAACCAACCGTAATGTTCTTCGGATTATGCAACTTCCCCTCCACATTCCAAGCATTTATGAACGATGTCTTTGCCGACTACATCACAGAGGGATGGCTTATCATATACATGGACGATCTCCTGATCCACTCCAATAACCAAAAAGATCACAACAAATGGACACAAAAGGTCCTACAATGGATGGTCGAGCAACACCTTTATCTCAAACTCTCAAAATGTTTCTTCAATCAAAGTGGGTTGAATATCTAGGGATGATAGTAGAAAAAGGATCAGTTCATATGGATCCAGGGAAACTTGACGCAATCAAGGAATGGGAATCGCCCACTGGAGTAAAACAAGTCCGATCGTTCCTCGGATTCTGCAACTTCTACCGGAAGTTCATCCCAAATTTCTCCCATATTGCCCGACCACTTATCAATCTAACAAAGAAAATCTGCCTCTTTGTCTGGGGAACAGAACAAGAAACAGCCTTCCAACATCTTCAGAAACTCTTCCTCAGTCAACCCATCCTATTGATGCCTGACACCACCCGACCCTTCTTTGTTATGACTGATGCTTCCCTCACAGCAACTGGAGGGGTCCTCATGCAGAAAGACACAAACAGCGATCTCCATCCCTGCGCTTACCGATCCTCCACCCTGTCCCCAGCCGAACGAAACTATGACATCTATGACAAGGAACTACTGGGGGTCATCCTCGCACTCGAAGAATGGAGACACTATCTCCAAGGAACTGAACACTCGGTCACGATCCTCACTGATCACAAAAACCTCCTATACTTCAAGGAGCCCTGCAAACTCTCCCGTCGCCATGCTCGCTGGCAACTATTCCTCCAAGACTTCGATCTCATCTTTCACCATCTCCCAGGCACATCTATGGGACCAGCCGATGCCCTCTCCCACAAGGATGAAGTAAATACCTTGCACGACAACACCAATGTCACCCTCCTCCCCAACGACCTCTTCATCAATGCGATCGATGTCACCCTCACCCAGAAAATTGCCCTTTCCTCCCCCTCTGACCCCCTCATCCTTAAAGCACTTGAGGCTATGGCCTCCGAAGACTCCCTATTCCCCCATGCATGACCCGAGGACTGGCAATTCATCGATAATTGCCTCTACTTCCAAGGTTGTTTATACATTCCCCCCAATCAATGCAATCAGCTCGTGACCACCATTCATTCCTCCCCTGCAGGAGGACACAGTGGCCACCTTCGCCTCCTCAACCTCCTCTTCCGCGACTACTGGTGGCCAGGCCTATCCACCTTCGTCCACCGCTTCGTCTGCAGATGTGCGGTTTGCCAAGCCAACAAGGTCAACACCCACCCCACGACCCCGGCCCTCTCCCCTATTTCTCCTGCCGCTGCCCGTCCCTTCTCCCTCGTCTCAGTTGATCTCATCACTGGTCTCCCCCCTTCCGAGGGCTTTGATTCTGTCATGATCGTGATCGACCATGGCCTTACTAAGGGGGTAATTCTCGCTCCATGTACTAAGAACATTGATGCGGCGGGGATTGCTCAACTCTTTTTTACTAAGGTCTTCCTCCGATTCAGATTACACGACAAGTGTATCTCAGATCATGGACCACAATTTGCCTCTGCTTTCGCACTGGAGCTATCCCAACTTCTACAATACGATATTGCCCTCTCGACCGCCTACCACCCCCAAACTGATGGTGCCACTGAATGCGTAAACCAGGAACTTGAAACCTACCTGCGCATCTTTTGTGAAGGAAGACCTAACAAATGGCACACCTTCCTCCCTCTTGCCGAGTTCCACCACAACTCCTCCCAACACTCCACCACCAAACACTCTCCATTCTATCTGATGATGGGATACGAACCCCGAGCTTATCCACGGATCGGACAAACCTTCATCCCCGCCCTAGCTGACAGATTACAAACCCTAGATAAGGCCAGGGACAAAGCCCTGGCAGCCCGAAACCTTGCTGCTCAGAGAATGAAGGATCGGATCAAATCGACCTTCAAACCATGGAAGATTGGAGACCAAGTATGGCTTGAAGGAAGAAACCTTCACACCCCCTACCCGTCTAAGAAACTCACCCCGAAAAGAGAAGGACCCTTCACAATCACAAAAGTCTTATCACCCATAACCTACAAACTCCGCCGCCCTCCCACCTGGAAAATGCACAATGTTTTCCATGCCTCCCTCCTATCTCCATACTTAGAGACATCGGAACACGGCCCAAACTACAACCGGCCACCGCCTGACCTTATCTCAGGGGAAGAACAATACGAAGTGGAACAGATAGTGGCGCATCGGGGATCAAAAAACCTGTCCTATCTGATCTGATGGAAAGGATACCCCTCTTCTGAAAATACCTGGGAACGCGAACAAAACCTGATCAGGGCAAAAGCCCTCATATGGGCTTATAAGAGAAGACATCAATTCTGATCCCATAACCAACCACTCCTGATAAAAGATGTCGTCCACCAGCTCTACCCCTTCATCCCCCATCATCGTCAACAATGAGGCATACCTGGTAATCGAAGATCGTCACTCTCCCACTCCCATCCCACTCCCATTCCTCGGCTTCCAGGTATTCCCCGTCGGCACCATCCTATCGTTGTTCGCCACCATACTCGAATCTGCCTCCATCAGCAACGCCCTTGAAGACATCCCTGCCTTCACCACCTCCATCACCCTCTACTGCCTCACCGACTCCTACCTCTGCTATGTCGCCCTATGAAATTATGTCATCGAGCTGGACAACCACCAGATCTACTCCCCCCAACTCTTCGAGCATGTCCTTGCCATGTGGGACAGCTTCCTCTTCTCCCTCTGGGATCTGAGATTCCTCGACGTCATCCAAGAGATTCTGATATGGTTTTAGTAGTGCAGGATAAAATGCCAATAGAAGTTGGCAAATTCGAGGAAGGAGTGGATGTCTTTGACCTTTTGTGGGCTCGGCCATGATGCGATCCCTTCCAACTTGATGGGATCCATCGTGAGTTCGCCTGGGTGGGCGATCATTCCAAGGTAGTTGACTTCCGAAGTGTTGAATTTACATTTCTGGAGGCGAAGGCGAAGGTTTAGTTCTCTCATACGTTGGAGAACTCAGCGGGTGGTGTCATCATGAGTTTCTTGATCAGGGGAGAAGATAAGAATGTCGTCCATGTATATGATCTTTCCTTCGGCGATGAGGTCGCAGAACTCCTTGTTCATGAACCGCTGGAAGGTGGCTGGTGCGTTCTTTGGTCCGAAAGGCATGATGACGGGTTCAAAAAGTCCTCTAGTAGTAACGAAGGCTGCCTTCCATTGATGACCTTCTTTGATATGGATGTTGTTATATCCCCACCGAATGTCAAACTTGGTGAAGATCTTCGCATCCTTTAATTTATCGAGGAGATCAGAGATGAGCGGGAGGGGATAGGCATCTCTGATCATATGATCATTGAGGTATCGATAGTCTTGGACGGGGCAGAGTTTCTCATCCTTCTTTTTAACAAAGAAGAAGGGGGCGGCTTGGGGTAATGATGAAGGGCAGATCTTTCTGCTCTTCAGGTTTTCATCGAGGTAGTCATCTTGGGCTTTCTTTTCGTCGGGGGTAAGCAGGTACAGTTTGCCGATTTTCAGCATGAAGTCTTCAGTAAGATTGATCTCATGATCGCAATCGCGAGATGGGGGTAACGGGGTATCTTCATCTGAGAAGATGTCTTGATAATCCTTATAGGCATCCGGGAGAACGACTTCCTGCTTTTTTGCCAGTGCTTCAATGGCGAGGTCGGTGGACATCATAAGGGTGCAGCAGGAGAACATGGGGTTGGGAACAAAGCAATTATTTGCAAGAATGGTCCTACTGAGAGTCTTGCAGGGTTTCTTCATTGACATGCACTATGCTAGGGACATGTGGGCACACCAGAAATTGTCCTCCTCTCTTCCGAGGTAATGGAAGAGATGCTCATGTTCTACAGCATTTATTGCTTTGTGTTTTGGGGGTACGTTGGGCTTGGAGAGGTGTTCATACACCTTGTGAACTTCTCATTTTACTTCTTTGTGGGTGGCGAGGAGGTCCGTGGTTTGATCCGTGGATTCGGGGACAGTGAGGAGTCGACCTTTCCAGTCGATCTTTGGGTTGGCTGCTACGAGCCATGGGAGGCCAAGGATGACAGACTCCTTCCCACAATTCATGATGTGAAAGGTCTGTTTGCAGGTGTACCCATTGATGTTCACCCAGAGGTTGGTGGTGAACTTGATACATCTGGATTGGTTGGTAGTGGCGTCTATGTTCCGGACGATGATGGGTTTCTCAAGGCAATTTCGAGGGAGGTCGTTCGACCAGACAAAAGCCCAATCAATGCAGGAGATTTGTGCGCCAGAATCTACGAGGGCATGGGCGGCGATGGCTTTGACAGTTCCACATGGGTGAAGCAATGTGATTGGGATTTGCATTGCTTTCATGGCTATTGGTTGCACTGTGTTACATTGTGATATGGTTTTTCCTATGCTCATCGCCAGGTTCAACGATACCTTAGAAGCAGAGGAGTTAGTAGTTATCCCCTATATGGACGACATTCTCATACGACCCCTTAACCGGGACCAACGGTTCTAGTAGACCATATACGGTTTGTACCATATTTGTACTCCTCTCATTTTCCCCTTCGCCTCATGACCATGAGGGCTATGCCTTATCTCTTCCTCCCCTTTGCCTCATGACCATGAGGGCTATGCCTTATCTCTTCCTTATCTATGGACAGCTACTCCACTTCTGGGCAACACCGCCCCACTTCCCCAGTATAAATACCTAGCTGCATGTACTATAGCTCCTTAGCTAGATCTACACTTAACAAGCCTATTTATTGCCCAAAGGGATCCCTCTAGTGTGAGACGGAGGTTCTCTTTAACTAAGACTCACACTCTACGTGTCCTCGAGCTACACTTGAGTGCTCGCTATCCTTGTGCAAGGAATCACTAGCATTCCTCATACAAGTATCGTTACAGGGATTACCGCGGTTGGTACTACCCCTCTTAGTTGTTTGCCAGTCAGGTGTCGGACAGGTCCAAGTAATACTCGACCTTTCGATACTTGTAACAAAAGATCTAGCTGAACCTTCGACCTTGCTACCACGCACCATTGCCCACCATTTCCTACTGACTTCCCCAGTCCTCCGATGAGGACTGATCGTACAGAGATCCAAGAATGGACTCTGCCTCATTTGAGGAAGAAGAAAGTAGTTCTGACGAAATCGAACTACAACAGAAACAAGAATTGCCCACCATTACCACACCAACGATCTCACCAGATCAAATCATCCAGCAATTAGACGAAGGCATCATCTCAACTGGATTAGCAAAGAGACTCCTTAAGGAACAAGGAAGACATCTCCCAGATCAATATCTTCTAGACCCTGCCACCCCCCAAGCCTTATCCGCACGCCTTCCTGCCCGACCATCCCCCTCCTCCTTCCCCGCTCGACCTCGCAGAGAATCCACCAGCCAAGGAAGATTCCACATCCCTTCTCCCCTCCCCTCCATCAACCCAGATATCAAAATGACCGACTCACGAGCACGTACTAGCGAGCTCAAGGCAGGCCTCCCTGACGATTTCAGTGGAAAGCCAGAACATGCCAAATGGTGGACAGTGGCCATGACGGCCTACTATGAAATGAACCCCGGCATCTACTTGGAAGATGCTAAAATCACTACTGCTCTAAATAAAATGAGCAAGGGGCTAGGATTATCATTCGCAGAATCATACTATGAAAGAATGATGGCAAAGACGATCCCGGTGGACCAACAAACCTGGACTTCCTTCGTCAAGGAAGTATGAGATACCTTTTTCTCCAAAGACGGAGAAAAGGAAGCCCAACGAGAACTAAGAAAACTAGCGATGCCGTCAAGTCGACACCTCACCCTCGAGCAACTAGAACACTTCATCTCTCAATATCGGCTCCTAGTAGCAAGGGCTAAGGATGTCTCTGAAGGAACCAAATGCGAAATCATCGCAGCAGGACTCCATCCAGATCTAATGGAGTGAATCACCTTCTCCGGAAAGGAACCAGAAACCCCAGACGCATGGATCAATCACGCCAGGGAAACCTTCAGAGCAATCCAAAGGGCTAAGGATATCAGGGAAAGGAAATACATCGCCCCAGGAAGAACCAGAGATCCAAATGCAATGGATGTCAACGCCATCCGACTTTCCCCCACCGAACGAGCACGCCACATGCGCGAAAACAGATGTTTTATCTGTCACAAGGTTGGGTGCAATACCCGAAACCACCCTAACCACCCCCAACCAAACCGAGACAAACCCCTCCCCTGAACTCCTCAAAAGGAGCAAACTTGAACTACGGAAACTACAGAGAAAGACAAAGTAGATGAGTACATAAGAGAATTAAAAGGAAAGAAAGGAGTAAGGAAGGACGAGGTCCTCAGAGTTCTTAAGGAATGCTTCACTGAAGAAGAAGAAACAATCGCACGCCTCTCCACCAAGGATTTTTAGAAGGGGAACCTGCCACAGCATCAGGAACCCCAGAATATCTCTCTGTACTAGTATCCTCTGAACGAAGATCAATAACAATCCCCATCTCGATTAACGTTCCAGAGAGAGAAACCACTGAAACTGTGGAAGCCCTTGTAGACTGTGGTGCAACTGGAAACTTCATCAGTAAAAGGATCACCAGGAAATTCTCCTTCCCCATCATACCTCTCAAGAAACCCCGCCAAGCCATCAACGCTGATGGAACTACAAATGCCAAAGGAGTCATCAAATACCAGACCACCCTAGATGTCACTACAGACAAGGTGCCAACCCAACACCAATTTCTGGTGTTAGGAAGTGAGAAACATGACGTGATCTTAGGAATGAGCTGGCTCAGATGAGTCAACCCGACGATCGATTGGACAACTAATACCCTGTCCATACCAAAACAACCTGACCCCCTCGAACAAAGATACCTACTAAGATATCTCGAGACTGACGGCGAAAATATGATCGAAGAAATCAGGAAGACCATGCTCAGTACTACCATCGCCCAAGAATCGGGGAAGATTAGAGACGCCCTCCCATCAAAATTCACCAAATATTCCTCAGTATTCTCCAAAGAAGTGGCAAACTCCTTACCACCTACTAGAACTCACGATCATCGGATTGAGCTTTAGAAAACCTTCTCCCCCAAACGAGCCAAAGCCTACCCCCTAAATCCAAACGAAACCAAGGTATGCAAGGAGTTCATAGACGAACATCTTCACAATGGAAAAATACAACCAAGCAAGTCCCCTCAAGCATCCCCTTTCTTCTTTGTTCAAAAGAAGGATGGAAAACTCTGGCCTTGCCAGGATTATCGATCCCTGAACTCGTACACCATTAAGAACGCCTATCCCCTGCCGCTCATTGGAGAATTAATCGACCAGCTCAAGGAATTGTCAATATTTACCAAAATGGACGTCCGATGGGGATATAATAATGTACAGATCCATCCCGATGATCGATGGAAAGCAGCCTTCATCACCCCGTTCAGACTCTTCGAACTGATCGTAATGTTCTTCAGACTGTGCAACTTCCCGTCCACGTTCCAAGCTTTCATGAACGACATCTTCGCTGATTACATCGCTGAAGGCTGGCTTATCATCTATATGGATGATCTATTGATTCACTCTGACAACCAGACTGATCATGACGAACA
>JBBPKG010000607.1:0-16352 GCA_038089115.1 Fistulinella cinereoalba | reverse complement strand
GTCATTAAATTTCGGGACGTCGATTAATCACTATACAGTGCTCATGATCACTATGACGCAATTTGTTCGAAAGAGCCAAGTGCAAGACAAAAAGCCAGAGAATTCAAAAAGGTGTTCTGTAGGGATTTGACTGTACACTTTGTTGGAGTATGGTAATTTCATTTTCTTCCGTTTCACAAATAATTCCTGACACTTCATTGTCAGGGATACTGTCTCCTCTGTAGGGTTCATGAAAAAGGACGTTTTCTTGTCCTGTTCTCTATCAGCATCACATGCTTGTTACTTTCGACATGCACTTGCTTTGGATGAACGTCGAGTCAAGTTCATGCCAGAGTACTTTCGTGAAGTAAACTCTCAAATGTACGACAGCAAGCTCAAGTACTCTTATGAAAGCAATTTACGCAATAGCGGGATCTTCAACATCCCTCATCTCGACTTGGATGACTTGAGCCAAGTGCAAAAGGGAGAGACCAAGGAGGTCTGGTTTGCTGGTAGCCACTCAGATGTGTGAGCATGCCTCTGTGCCACATAGCCATTGTGGGGCTAATAACCTGGATAGTGGTGGCATGAATAGGCGTGGACGGTGCCACCAGGCCGGCAATACCTCATTGTTATGGATGCGCCGTGAAGCGGCGGCAAAAGATCTTATACTACTGCCAACAGATTTAGTTTGGGTTCCAGATGATCTTGATTTCGGCACAACTGATTCTATGGGTCACATTTGGCGAATATTTGAGTATATTCCTATCAGGCACCAAATATCTTATAGTGGCACCGGTGAAAACGCATCGCGGTGAGATTTACAGTACTTCTGGAACTCAGGTCGCCGATCTGACATCTTCTAGCCGGCATTTATTGCAACCTCGTCGTATCATAACTGGGCAGAGGGTCCATGCCTCTATTTTGTATGCAAATGCATATAGACCACGAGCGACACTAGGAGAAGGTTTTGATATACCGCTTGTTCATGCCGAACCGGAGGATGCTGAGGTGGGTGGGATTTGGGAGAATGGGCTATTCGACCACTCGGCAGCAGAAATACTCCTGGAGTACCTTGACAATGAGCAAGGAGTAGCACCGGTGTATCTCGACCGGTTGCTATTCATGTTACGATTCAGTAAGGGCTTCTTCTCTTCTATATCTAGTCCACTTGATAACCAGCTTCTCTGTCTCTCAGGCGAGGGGAAAGATTGCATCCGGAAAATAGCCAATTGGACAGGTCGGCTCAAAAATCTAATTGAGCACTCCCAAATTCCTCTCGTTAGGCTTGTTTCTCTCATCACGTACTATGAAACTGGTGGGTATCATATTCACAATACATTAGGCTAATCGTGAACAATTTTGCTGCAGCATATGGCACAGCAAAGGGTGGAAAAAGGCCTCCTGCCAATGCATTCGGTGATCATATCTTCGAGATTGGGAAGGCATGCCTCAAGAACATTCTTGTAGTACGCAAGCACCGAGATATTCCTCGAGTGGTAGCTCTCTTGAGACCTCTGGCAAAACATCGGGTTTTGCATGAGCGCATCCTTACCTCAGAAATTCTTGATGCCTTGGTCAAGCTTCTCGACTCAATCATGACACGTCAGGGCGATAATTTCGGGCAATTGATGAATGGTTTAGATTGCTTGTTGCAATGCAGTATGTTCGCAGTCGTCCATCTGCTAGACAACCCATTTACAACTGCCAGTGGGCACCCAGGGGGCTATCA
Organism: Fistulinella cinereoalba; assembly: GCA_038089115.1. NCBI lineage: Eukaryota > Fungi > Basidiomycota > Agaricomycetes > Boletales > Boletaceae > Fistulinella > Fistulinella cinereoalba. The sequence continues at coordinate 14,641 of JBBPKG010000607.1, read as the reverse complement.
TCCAGAGACTTATGGAACAATTCTCGGACTTGGATAATCCCAACTACCATGGGTCCAGAGTTTCCCGGATATTGCAGGTCGACAGTAAGTTTTTGCAGGGAAATAAAATTACTACTAGTATCATTTCTTATCAGATCTGCACCTATTAACTGCCGCATTGCGGATGGTTTTAACACTGGCACGCATCTCAGAAAGTGAGTCGTTGTAATTCTAACTCTGGTCATGTATCATAGGTGAACATGGCAAAGTGTCACCAGCGGTGGCCGCACAGAGGGTGAAGGAAGCCAAGGAGCGAGTTAGGCGACAAACAGAATCACTGCAAATGGTGGAGCGAATTGAGAGAGTTGAGAGACTAACGGTCTCAGGAACTATGGCAGATGCAGTGACTGCAATACGAACAGCCAAGGCAGTGGAAAAGGAGGCAGTGGAAAAGTGTGAGGTGATCAATAAATTTTGGTTGAATGTGAAGCCTAGAATAAGGTGGTTGGCTGGAGGCCGTGACAGATTGGTCGGGTGCCTTGCAGTTCAAGTGTTATTTGCCCTATATGTGGAGGGTGGTAGTGAGCAGCGGTTTTCATCACGTATGCACTGTTTTGATGACTCGTTTTTAGATCGGAAGTTTTTTCTGGAACCACGCGTTCGCGCTAATGTTGCCAGTGCCTTGTTATCCTTGAAACCTCTACAGTACGATCCGAGTCACAAGCAATGTCCGAAAGGAGATCCAGAACGAGCAATGCTTCGTCAGGTTTTCGGGCTTGGTGAGCGGCGTATTTATGTGGATCAGGGATAAACTCATTAATTCTTGTAATAGGCGCTGAAAGAGTCACATCTAAACATGCCAAGTTCATAGCAGAACTGCAAAAAGTCGTCCAGTACGGGAATGCTCAGGAGCGTGCCGCCGGGACGTTGACTCTCCTCAAATTGTGCGAAAGTCAGTCCAGTTTTGGTTGATCAGAGTACATGAACCCACCTTTATTAGCTGAGAGTATCCGTGCTCATGTGTGCCGGAAAGGATTGCTGAACGTTTTTATCAATCAACTGAAATATAAGAAGCCTGCATTACTTGCTGCACATGCACTGGCTACATGCTTGAACTACGGTAGGCGAAAATTTGAGAGGTGAAATAGTACATAGCTCATAATCACTCTAGCGGATATGAAAAGCTTCATCTCGGGGAGCGACCTCTTTGAAGAACTCTCGAGACACATTGTCGGGATGTTAAGACTTGACTATTTTGATGATGCCATAGGACAGATCGAGGGGTTCCAGATTTTTGCCGATTTTATGGTACATGGTGATTTACACTCTTGGTGATACGATCCCCCATGCTGATGTTTTCGAGTCAGAGGACCTACGCGAAAGGATCCAGAGTTGCAAGCTCACAGATCTTCTCGAAATGAAGTTAACTAGTGGAAAGTATAACGAGACTCGAACGAGCTTGATCTGCTTGGATGTCTTCCTCTCCTATGGTGCGTCTTTGACAAACATGCGTCAGTCCACTGTTGCTCAATCACGCCACAAAAAAAGATGAAAAGGGCCCCTGGGCTGACGAGCTTGTCAATCGAAGTCTGAAATACCTGGAGGAACCTGAATGGAAGAATCAAAAGGCGGGGGTGATGATTCTTTCCTCATTGGCTCAGACAAGTATTTACCATTTTCTCTCCTGTTATTTTCCGCCGACATGCCGAGACGCCAGAGAAGGGTGCGGAAGCCATCAAGGCCTCGATACCCAATATCATCAGATTGCTCCTCCCAGATGATTATCGGCCCATGAAACAGCAGAGTACACCAGTTGACCCAGTCTTCCAAACTGGTTTTTCCATCGATGGACACTCAACACAAGTTAGTAGGTCAACCACCCAAATGACTGCCACCCAGCATATGGATTCCCAATCGATCACCTCGTGGACAACTATGTCTGCATCATCTTCGTGGCACACAGTCTCTGAACCTTCTTCGTGGGTAACTGCTCCTCAGCCAAGCACGTCAGATACGGCGCCTGGTCCATCTTCGTGGATGATGGGACCTGCATGTGCGCTGCGAATTTTGGCACAGAATGGTAAGACTCTTTCGTTCACTCTTCCTGAGAAGTCGGGGTCGATGTGATTACATTAGCTATGCTGCGGAAACACACGCACGATACGCAGGAATTCACTGAACTGAAAAAATTGCATGTAAGCGGAATGCTCGTCAGCGAGACAGACACGGAATTATGGCGAATCAAGACTCCGAACCGAAGTAAGACTATTGTTATATGTATATTTATACAGGATAACGAGACGCTCTGCAGCCGAGGTAGCCCAAATGCTTGACAAGATGGTCCAAGCAGTCGATGCGGAAATATCCGAGGAAGGATTCATGTCGGTTGCCGACGTGGTTTTGCCCTACAATGTGTATCGGGACCGCTTGATCACGCTGTTCTGTGATCAGACGGTGACGGTTATATCCATCATCCCTTTGTTCCCAGTTTTGCTCGGCGTGGCGGTTCTAGGTGCTGTTATCGCACCGTCGGTCTATCTCTCGAATCGTGTTTCCATGTGCGTACTCGAGAGAGCTACCTTACAAACATTGACACAGATAAATGTCTAGACGTCTGCAACGGCTCCTGTGGGAACGCGAACATAACCGTATAATGCATCACCTGCATCGTGAACAGACTGATACTGGCCCCCATGTGTCCGGGAATGCTCCAGCTGAACATAGCGGTGGTGGTCCTCTGGGTGCATTCAAACGTCGTTACCACGCCAAAATAGCCATATACCGGGAAGTATTTCGGGAACACATCACAGGAGCGGCCCGTAGGATGTCAAATCGATCATAGTCTACCGCGACTGCAGTAGGGCTAATTAGATATATATATGCTTCCGACACTTTATGATGCAGCCATGTGTAAGTCATCTATTAAGAGCTCGAGATATGCAGTACCTGTAAAAGGCTATTTATCCTTGCATGACTGCACATTTCTCTCTTTCGCCTGCTGAAATTTCACCAAAGGCAATTTGTAGGCCGGATCAACCATGCCTATCCCACCAGCAGCGCCAATGACCAGGTTGGCTCCATAGTAAAAGTTAGCATTTCCTCTACCTTCCGTCACCCAGAGGGAATGGAATAAGGGCAGAAGAAGCGCTGCATCAGTACACACCAACGTCGTAGTGATCGGGTGTCGGAGGTCCACGTTCACATACCATTCTCAGTCATGGAGCAATAGCGGACCATGGAGGGACATACATGAGTATACCTCTGGGAAGAGTACAAACATGCTCAAGAAAAGTCCAGGATCGGCAAGAGTGAGACACGCCGTGAAGACCCCAAGGATGCCAACAAGTAGAAACGATGTATGGTGCATCGTGTCTGAAAGCCATCATGCACGTGTAACGGGGCAAGGTGACAACTTACTGAAATTTAATGCATATGGGGAGTGCATAAATCGCGATGTGAAAAAACCGTACATCAGAAATAGATATTTGTGGGACTATGCAGGGATGGGTAGGGAAGACCGAAAGGAAGAATGGCCTAAAATGGTAGAACATCTCTGCAAAGAAATACAACTATAATCCAGGGTTGGGCGTCAGGTCTGGGAGGGTCAAGCTGTCCAGCAAGGCCGTTCGCGATGGGGATGGAATGTGGTTTTGAAAACATGAACCTGGCTCCCCAAGTTTCGCGCATCCAGCTCCAGTCATCGCCAACTGTTATTGAAGCGCACCAAAGAGGATAAGCCAATAAGTGGCGAACTGGCTGACATATTTCCAGATGGTCCCAGCGTTGCCGTTTAATTCTTGCGGAGAAGCGAGCTGAGATACCGGAGAGGTAACGAACGACATCAGGACCGGGAGGGAGTAGGATCAATGTAGATAGGGAGAGATGTGTCGAGAAAGCAAGCGCCAAGAGTGCTGCTGATGGTTTTCCTGCGGATCGATGGAGAGTACACCTTGTTAATGACTGGGTCAACACACCTTCGGACGTGTCAAGAAGCATGTAGCTACTTTCAACCGTGGTCATCGATAGCGCCAAAGATGGGAGAAACACATAAGGATCCAGGAGGAACACTGCTGCAACCGAGCCGTCTCGGCCAGTTGGGTTCTTGGTAACTCGCTGTCGGGCATGCCATATGCGGAGTAATGCACAAGCCCCCACTATATCGCTCAATGCCTATATGACAGGTATGGATGGTAAAACGGCAGAGAAGATTGAGAGGGACAACGGGGACTAAAGTGAAGAACATGTCAACGATCTGAGACTGAGAAGTCAGAGGGAGAACCCAGTGCTTGCATGTCGGAAGACGCCTCCGGAATATGGGTCTACGCTATGATTACAAAGCCAGAAGCCCTCTTTCACTATGAGACCGCAAGTTAGGGCGAATTCAACATTCATGAGAGGCAAAAATGAACTGACAGCGAGAGTGCGAAGTAAACGGAGAAGACAGTTGACGGTCATGTTGGAGTTCGCTTATTGAAGGTATTGGCACAAAGGTCAATAATAGTTCGAGTAACCCAAGTATATAGTGGTAAAAACGATGGAGAGCCCATCGTCGCGGCAGCACTATTGATCCTTGTCCCAGAGATGGATTGGGGTGGGGAAGTCGTAGTACCGCATCCGGACCCAGTGCCAAAAGCAATGATGCTCCGAAGTCTAGTGCCAACTGCCAAGTAGTCAACTTCAATTTTGCAACAATGCAATGCAAGCTCCTGGCTACTATCAGTACGAATATTTCCGTCAAGTGATGCAAGGGGCTGCCAAATGTTGCTTACATCGATAGCCGCAGATCATGGCCTACATCAACCATGAGAGACTCGGACCCGGAACTGTCTTGATTTGGTTCCACTTACAGGCCGGGGTCTGCAATCGATCAAACTCATCGGAATTCGGGACGCCCGGTGAGCAGTTTCGACTGCAATGCTTTGTGGAATTTGCTCGAAGCTGGACATGCAGCGCCTGGCGCACCCTATATACCCCTGCCACAATCCACTACCAGATTGTTCGACACCTCCAACCGGACTTTCACTTGGAGATCACCTTGCTCTGGGGTCCATCGATGAAATCAAGGCTCGACGCTCGATGTGCGAAATCTGCAAACTGGTCGCTGAAACTTTGGACAAAGAACCCTCAGACCTTCGTGGCGAATGCCGTATCAGAGAAGGAGCGCAGTTTTGCACCTTCAAATTACCGAGGAACATCGTAGCCCAGGATCCCGGGATCACACATTTCCATCTCACACAAACTTCTGTAATCTTTGATACATCCGCAGCGAATCAGTTTCATGGGCCTTCCCTCCCTTGGGAACTGAGAGATAGAGATCAATTGTCATCCCATATCATTTTGAATTTCCAGGTCAGGTTTATTCGTGTGTTGTGGTCAAGGTGATCCTAACACGTCAGCTCAAGGCCAAAGCTAGGTCCTCAGCCAAGGCGGGAGAGTCAACCGGGGCTCTCTCGCAAACGGAGCTGGAATTTCTTGACACCGCTGGTGGTAGATGTGTTGGTCCCCAAGCGAATTCGCAGCTCATACGTGCATGGCTTCGGCAGTGTGAAAAGCTGCACGGGAAGGCATGTATGCTCTCTTCGCAGAGGCTTCCGCCAGGTCAAAGCAGGGAGCCAACCTTTGTGATCGACGTGATGCAATTGTGCGTGGTAAACACTCCCTCGCGTTGCCGCTATGTCGCTTTAAGCTATGTCTGGGGAACTGCTCCTGTATTCAAGCATCTTTTGAAGAATACTAATGAGCTTCGGAAGAAAGACTCCTTGCGCACATCCCCCCTCCCCGCCACCATTCGAGATGCTATATCACTGGTCGCTTCCATAGGAGAGCAGTACTTATGGGTCGACTCAATCTGTATCGTCCAAGACAACCTTCGGATGCAGCAAACAGAGATTAGACAAATGGGATCTATTTATTCAAAAGCTTTGTTTACCATTGTCGCTGCCGCTGGGGATCATGCGAATAGCGGACTTCCAGGTGTCGGACTGGGATCCCGCGAACAGATGCAAAGGATTCTCAAGCTACCCAATTGTGAACTTCTGACAGTCATCGATGTTCCTCGGTCACCAAGCGGGATAGACGAGACTACGTGGGCCCAGAGGGGATGGACATTCCAGGAGCGAGTATTGTCCACCAGGATGCTGGTGTTCTCAGAGAATCAAGTGTACTGGAGCTGTCGTGCAGCATCGCACTCAGAGGAGCGGGCTCTCGAGGACGTCCATGATATCGATCGACTTCGCTTGTCGTTCCCCCAACAAATCTCCAAACATCTCTCCTGGGAACCCTTGCACTCATCGGAGTACCTTCTTCTCTATGACGACTTACTCTATGGTTACCTACAGCGGCGCTTGACCTATAAAACAGACATCCTTAACGCATTTGATGGCGTTTCCGAGATTCTTTCAGCACTGCAAAATGATACATTCATCTGGGGCCTCCCACAATCATTCTTTTCGTATGCGATGACATGGTCTTTCACTGGTTACTACAACAGAAACCATGTTATCGTTCCTATGCTTAAGAGCGATGGCTCTAAAGAAATGATTCCGTTTCCATCTTGGAGCTGGGCAGCCTGGTCAGAGCGGGATATAAACCAACGTCCGGCCATTCATGGCGGAGATGGCAGTCACGTACGACCTGTCATTCATTTCAGCATAGTAGATGAGAACCACCAGCTAGTCAAGATCGAGGAGAGGAAAGGCGCCGATCGCAAACATGCCGTGTGGATGACCGGACAACCCCAGCAGCCGCATAGCCAAAGTCACCCCCGTTCCCGAGTTGGACATCTACACTTTTGGACTAGTTTTGCGAGCTTGAGAGCTATTCAAGGATGGGGCCCTGCTGGAATACATTATGCACTGTTCCCTTCCTCTGACTTCCAACCAGATTCTACCCATTATCGCAGGGAGCTTGTACAACAAGATTTCATCGTAATTGCGGCCAGGGGCTCCAAGTTAATTCTATTGGCTATCGAGTGGAAGGACGGCATAGCTTACCGAGTGGGGAAAACAGATGTTAGCGAGGACGATTGGATCAAGGTAGAGAACAGGCAGTGGCGGTCGATCATACTAGGATAAGTCGCGAACTGTTCCCAGTCGAACGCAGTATGCAGTCAGTCATACAAACTAAATGATACAATGATCCGGTTCATTTCTCCCAAGCTCTAAAGGTAGCCCCATATCTAGTGGCATGCATACCCCCGAGAACTGCCAGTGGTGTATGCATACCTTCCGCCTGCCGAAAATCACCTCCCAGCATTGATTCTGATGCTTCAAACTGGACAATGCGCGAGAAGGGTCACTCACCATTTCGGTCGCGGTCAAAATAACTCCTGATGGGAAAAGAGTGATGTCCTTGTGCAGATGGAATTGATGATCCTTGTGCTCAACTCTTTCAAAAAAAAAGTGATAACTGTACTTCGATTATCTGGATGACACCCATCAGCTCGCTCACTCAAACTAATGCTAGGTTGTTGCGCCGACACACACGATGGTGGAACAAGACAACGTCAAGCGCCTGCTGGATGGATGCGATGCACCGAGGCGCTCGCCTGCTGCTGTCGAGCACTGTCACGCCTACCGTTTTGATCTCGATCATCCCAAGCGCGAACGTCGTGGTATGACACTAGTATACGTACATAGAGAGTTCATCACACGACTTGTATCGCACCTGAGACATGTGCCACTTCGATGACCCTGAAAACGTGGCCAGGAAGTCGCAGCAAGGGTGAGGTTCGTGACTGAAGCTGCTCACGCAGGTTTGTGACGAAAACGATATCAGGTGCGGATCAACGCAAATTCGCCGCCACTTCCATCGATTCATCCCGGCCCTCTCAAAGGGTCGTGGGCTGTGCGACGGTATGAGCGAATCGCCTAAGCGAGCATTATGATGTGACCCAAGGCTGTAGGGTATATCCTACGAGTCGATCTGCCCCTTCGCAATAAACGACCGGGACAGCGACATTGAAATCTTGCCAAGAATTGACTCACTGAGTGAGCGACATCTTTAACCAATATCAGGTGGCGAACGGAGGTTAGATAAGGCTCCTCGTGCGTTCAGTTGGAGCCACGAAGAAATATGGGTCAGCTTCTGCGCTCTGCGGTTGAATAAGGTCAAACCAGGACAGGTCATCCGGTTTACAGCTGCAAATCCGGGTGGTATCGACGGCCACACGGCCTTCGTATGACTATATGGAGGCCACCCAAGATCTAGACAACCACCAGTACTGAGTAGCGATGCGGCACGCCGTGGGAACATTGACTCGGAAGTCAGTTGGGCGCGCACTGGCATTTTGTAACCTCAGCTTGCCTAGTGGCCACGATAATCATGAAACACTCTTCGATTCTGGTTTTAGTCTTCTTCAGAACCAAATCGCAGCCCTCGGGATGATTGATCATCCTGGACGCAAGACATTGCAATACCGTGATATTGCAATCGTTCCCAGTGGCAGATATGGTCGTCCTAGTTTGTTGAGATGGCCATATACTGTCTCTGCAGGCTAGTACGATCTGCACTTTCACTGGCTTCCTTCAGAAACGCCATGGATCAGTCGATCGTCTGACTTCATTTTGCCGTCTCACTCCTCATTCCTGCCATCCGGTTATTCGCATGCGCTTCAAGCTTTGGCGACTGTGTGTGCTCTCATTCTTCCTGTTGGAATTGCCCTCTTGAAGCGAAGATCCCTCGTCCTGTCAATTCTCAACCACAACAGAGATTTCCTCCCGTTCCTGCGTGCCACAGTGCGCCTGACAGCGTCAGATTACACGTCACCTAATGCCATACCGAACTGATCTCGTACCCTTGTTTAAACCACTGTCACATCTGCTCTGTAAATGGGTTCCCCTGTTCTCATCATATCTACACCTCAGTAAGGTATTAGAGCGGGTCCGAAGGTACGTAAGTTGCGCCCAGGACTCCCCTTTCCATTCACATTCAAATGTTCACACGTGGTCGTTTGAAGGTTGACATTTAAATTTTGCACACTGCCAGTCCAAAAGGAAATTTGTGCCCACTGACGGCCCGGTGAGGGATCATATTGAAAAATGACTGTGCCGAAATACTTACAGGGTGGTGCCCATAACTCAGGTATCGATGGATCCGCCATTCCCTACTGATGGGACACACAATCCAAAGGCAAAGATGATCGAAATTGAAGGCGCAAATTTTATATCCTCAGTGTGTTTTCTTGCAGACGGCAAGCACATTTTTGGAGGTGGGTTCGAAGGCAATATCCGTCGCTGGCAAGTGGAAGATGGCTCGGAAGAGGGAGGCCTGATGACGGCCACAATCGGCATATTGGGTCTCACGTCATCGAAAGATGGACACTGGATCGTGAATGGCACGGAGGACGGTCGGGTAATGGTGTGGAATGCAGCGGACCACGCAAAAGTACGTGAATTCGACGCGCACCCACACTTCGCTATAGAGACCGTGGACGTGTCCTTGGACGGGACCAGAATCGCGACTGGAGCGCATGATGCGACTGTTTGCGTGTGGTCTCTTTCGTCTGGCGAACGGTTGGTCGGCCCACTGCAGCATGAAGCCGCTTTAGCAGCCGTCAAGTACTCGTTCGACGGCCTTTTCCTCGCCACTGCGACGTACAACGTACATTCCGTCCGGATCTATGACAGTCTAGACGGCCGCCTTATTACCAACATCCCAGCCAAAGTGGATACTTTCGACAGGTCCCTTTGCTGGTCTAGAAATAGCAAGTATCTCTTTGTCCTGGCCGCGGGTAGAATCAAATGCCTCGATGTGGCCCGTGGGACGACCTTCTCAGAATGGTCGATCCATAGTAACAACGACCCCAGGGGTATTGCACTCTCTGAAAATGGCAAGTTCATCTTAGCTGCCGCAAATTCATCGGTTTCTTTCTGGGATACGACGACACACGAAGAGATCGGACACGTCAAACAGGATGCAGATATTCTCTTCTCCATGGCCGTTTCCCCAAACTATGACTTCGTGACAAGTGGTGCCAAGTCGATTATCGTCCGGAGGCTAAATGATATTCTTCCCTCGTGCTATTGTGATGATGTGGGTATGCCCATATCATTAGTGTGTTGCTTAGTGACGACCCGTTGAAGATAACCTCTGAATGGTTAAACTCGCCTATTACAATGGAGAGCGTTGATCCGGAAGAAACTGTCAAATCTCTTCTGTCCTATATTCACGACCTCCAAATACAACAAGAGAGCTCCCGTACGTTTTTGAACGCGCTTACTTGCATTTCTGATTGCCTTGACCATTAGAGGGACAAATTGCTAAACTCGAAAATACCATCGAAGAGCTCCGTACAGAGCTCGCGCAATCTCGCCAAGTAGTAGATCAAGAGAAGAATGACCTAAAGATAACTATCGAGTCACTCCGTGCGCGAGACGAGAACTCAGGTGCGTTAGTCTGGCGCCTTTGTGAGCGTCTCTCATGTACGCACTTGTATATATCAGATAGAAAAATTACGCGTCTTGAAGCACTCGTTCGAAGCACTCGCTCGAGCAACTCGCCTGCAGGTCGGCGATATCTACCATATCGCCCATCACGGTCATGACTCATCACCACGTCTTATCCTCCTTTGTACTATTAGAGCAGGTTCCCCGTGCATTGTAGGTAAAACGACTGTAGTATTTTTTGTAGTCCTACAGGCACTGTGAGCCTTGGTATTGGAATGGCACGCGAACGTAGATTGAAATCACCAAGGAATACTGACGGTGCATCGCAAAACCCAGCGAAAGGAATCTAGGGTACGTATCTATATTTGTACAGCGGCTGAGTTATGCAGGAATGTAGTAATATATGTATCTGCAAAAGCAGACACCGTCCTCATTTCATGTCCCGGATTTCCCCGCGCCCTTCAAACGTCACCCTTTCAATTATGCACCCGCACTGGAACGACTGCTGTCTCAGCAGGAGTGACATTGTTGTGTCCGTGTCACTCCTCGAGGGGAGTATCCGCATCGCCAAATGGTCCTTGAGATGGCGTGATATCTGCAAACACAATCGCAGAGGTGGTCGTCGGTCGACTCGTATCGGGTTGCGACAGCGCACCGAAACCAGTGTCAATGCCCTGACAGGAACCGCAAATGTCACGATCGTACAGTTCCCGAGAAGAAATCGGGGCAGATAAATTAGCAGGCCGTATAGGGGCGGGGGCATTCCAAGTGTGATATTGCAAAACAGCAAGTCCTTAACATGAGCGATTACGACTGGAAAAGAGTGTCATGGAATGATGAAGGGTCCATGTAAAGAAACGAGATCGTCAAAACCCACCTGAAAGATGAGCATCGGAAGTAAAATAGATTGCCCCGAGTGATACGGATGCAACAAACTGCACCACGCAGATGGGTAGGAGGATAGGAGGATATAAAGAATAGTTTTGCATCGATTACACATCGCATATACGAGAAGGATCATGACTACTGGGATACCACAGTTGTAAAAGAAAGTTTGACTACTGCTATCGTCACTCACCATCAGCAACAGTGAAGGACACTACGTACGCTGCCAATGACGCGAAAAATGACATGGTGCCTTCAAAAGACCCTTTTGTCACGGAAGACTTTGCGGATTCGCCCCAGGGAGAGACTTACAACTCCTATTGTGGGGATTTTATGAATACTTTTGCGAACAACGTAAAATTGAATTCATACATCTATAAGCAAATAATTTCAATGGCGCTCAGAGTTGGAACAAACTAAAGATTCACTTTGTTAACACGAAAAAGAAAGGTTGTGCCTTCTGCAAACAAATCGGATCAGGTAATTTTATGACCATGATCAACTACTTACGAAGGGCATTTAAACTTGAGAACGGATGTGGTTAGCCTCTGTTTCACCATGATGGAAGTGATCACAGGCTTACATAGTAAAAGCCATGCCGAGGTAGCGCACCTACAACACAGGTTTACTGTAGAGTTTTGCTCCAAATGGCATTACGCACTAAAAGATACATTGTGGACACTCGGGTCCAAGGCCGGTGCTGCGGAATTATCAGGGCTTTCAATGGTAATGCGACTGTTGCGGAGACTTGCCTAAATGTAGTCGACCTTGAAAGCCTGTCGGTTAAAGCAGAATATGGGGAGTGAACTGACATACCTCATTTGGGAAGACGAACACTGAAAGAAGTAGAGTCTAGGAGACCATGGGGGAAAGATGACAATGATCTCACGATGATCATATACCACAGCAGTTATGGTAGCAACTGCGTTGAAAATGGTATTAATGACGATGAGATGCACGCCTGGGATACTATACCGGATATATAGTTGTTCACCATAGCGGACTGCTGCCACAGGTCAAAGGACATGGCGGCAACGTCGGACACGCAATAGAAGGGTCAACCCGGAAGATATTTGAAGAAGCCTGTCACCGTCCACCAAAGGGCCTTATGCCTTAGGGACATTAAACAAGGATCTATCAAAAATAAATAAATAAATTGGAGAGAGTCTGGCAACTTGTGAAGTACCGTATCACTTTTTCTAACCTTCGTCCGATGCATCGATGCTCATGACGGATTGGATTCGGAGAATCGGCGCGGGAACTTCTAGAGCACCGCCCATTTAGGTTGCCACGTGGGTTCCTGATTAGGAGAGATCGATTGGTGTAGGGTTGATTGTGGCGACGTTTGGACTACCTTTCTTTGCTCAGCCCATTCCCCACCACTACCTTCTATTGACGAGATGCACGCAATCCAGGTATTTTTCTGTTAATTATATACGGAATTCCGCTCACCATCTCTTCAGCAACAATATTGGGCCGTTCGCGACTATCTTAGTCCCGTTCGTTGCCCTGTGCCTGACTCGTCTGTACTTGCGGGTTAACCATCATTTTGCAGGTGCTCAAGGAAAGCAAGTTCAAGGAACACGGCAGGATAACCCCGGGTGTGTCTCTTTGACCATGGATCGTTCATCTCAAACCTGATTGGAATCGCCATCTAGAGGAGTTTGTCGCTGCTGGCGACTTCCTTTCCTACAAGTTTCCTGTTTGGACATGGCAAGTTCATCTCCTTTTCATTTACACAACTATCGGAAGGAGTATTTCGATGATCTAAGCGCACGATTAGGGAGCGCGGCGACGCGTCAAAAGCCCGTGATTACCTCCCCACGGACAAGCAATACCTCGTCACTCGTGGCGTGCCCTGCCTCAGACGAGCTACATCTCTTGCATATACAGATGCCGACGAAGACGCAGAACGTCTGCTCAACTTTGGCGACACGTCCGGTGGTGCGGCAGACGAGTGGGTCGAGACACACGCCGGTCGCAAGGACGCCGTGGACTCCGCTGCGAATCCGGGCGTGATCGCCGATATCCCGGATCTGGATGCGGACGGCGAGCAGGACCTTGCGAGTGCGATTGGGAATGTGTCGATCAGCTCGACGGCTCGTGCGACCGTCAGCGAGACCCCTGATCTGGACGACATTCCGGATATGGAAGAAGAAGATTTGGAGGAGGGCGAGGATGAGGCTACCGCCGCGCCCAAGGCGGCTGCCTCGGGAGGTGTCATCGATGCAAGGCCCGTATCTGACCATCTCCTTATCTCCGTGGTCTGTACCCCATCTGACCTTTCCTCAGCCAGATCGAAGTTGCCAAAGGAAATCTGCTACAAGTACGGACGTACGACGTGATGATCACGTACGACAAGTACTACCAAACTCCGCGGATCTGGCTGATCGGTTACGATGAGGTAGTCCTTTGCCTCCCTTTAGGCGTGGCTCCATCTGACGTTCGACGGCGTCTGCATCGTTAGAATCGCACTCCTCTTACTCCATCCCAAATCTTCCAAGATGTCTCGGCTGATCACGCGCTAAAGACGGTCACTATCGAGGCATTCCCACACTCGGCGACGCTCCAGGCGGCCTCGGTCCACCCATGCAAACACGCCAGCGTGATGAAGAAAGTCATTGAGCGTATGAACGCCGGCGTCGTCGAGGAACAGCTCGCGGCACGCAACAAGAAGGACGGGAAGGAGAGCAAGGATGGAAAGAAGAAGTGGGTATTCGGGCGCAAGTCGACCAAGGATGACAAGGGTTCTGCCACCGGGGGAGCCGAGGACGACGAGATTGAGGGCATGCGCGTCGACTTTTACCTCGTCGTCTTTCTCAAGTTCATTGCGTCGATCGTGCCGACGATCGAAGTCGATTCAACAACTGCGTTTTAGACAGGAACTGTGGACGGTTTAATAGTACATACCCTCCTTACCCTTGCCTTTTTTTTTCGTTAGTTCAGCGTCGCTTCTTCATCCGAGGTGCATGACGTACGGTTTTCATGCGTAATCTGACTCCGTGTTTTGTGTACCATAGAGCATGGTCATATGTACCCTTATCTTCCGACTTAAATTTAACTAAACATAGTTGCCTTGTCCTTTACCTCCACTTCAACTCTACTTGGGACCACTCCGCAGCACATCGTGTGCGTCTGGGACCAAGCCATCGATCACGTCAAAAAAGATGACCTGACCCTGGTTCGAACAGGAGACCTTCTGTGTGTTAGACAGATGCGATAACCAACTACGCCATCAGGCCTTGAACCACCATTCATACTACTGTTACTGTCTTTTTCAAGTAACTTGGCATCGTGTGAAAATTATGTAAAAACGCACCTCTCGTCTTTTCCCCCTCATAGCGTCTCAACGACTCACCGGAATTCAGCAGAAACGATGTGAATCGACTCGG
>JBBPKG010000605.1:0-16364 GCA_038089115.1 Fistulinella cinereoalba | reverse complement strand
CGCCCCAGTCTCCCCCACCTCAACCACCACCACCGACCTCGAGGGTCCCGCTCCCACCGACGACGGACCCGGCCCCACCATCGTTGCCGCCCCCACCATCACCACCCCCACCCCCGCCCTCACCTCCTGGCCACGACCGTGCGCGATCGCGCTCGCCGCCGCCTCCACCAAAATCACCCCCGCGTAGCCCATCACCCGGCCCATCCAAAACCCCGCCGCCCTCGGGGCCCTCGGTACCCCAAGCACCCCCATGCAGCTCGGAGCCTATCGCGTCGAGTTCGAAACCCCGATCTCCATCCCCGCCCCGTCCGCCGAAAACCTATTCCCTGCCACCACCCCCACCATGGCCGCCATCTCCCTCTGAATACCCGCCCGGGCGTAACTTCAAGATCATATATGACCCTATTACGGATAAAGATCGAGACGGCCGCATGCGCGCGTTGATTGAACAGATACGCTTAGTGGATAAGGACGAACGAGAGCTTCGGATCAATGGAAAGGGAAAGGGAAAGGAGACGATCACGCGGTATGATGGTGAGGTAATTGAGGGCGAGGTGGCACCTGCGCCCAAGGATCCCCGCAAGGGGTCCGGTTTCAAGAGACGGCCGGGGCGGGAGGCATTTCATGAAGTCAAATATGAGGTGCGTCATACAGTGAATGGTAAGTGTTGTCTGACATGACATGACATCATGACACAGTATGATCAACATTCCACGGGTCCGCCGCCACCTACAGCTATACTCGTCACAAATATCTCGCCATTGACGCCGACGCAGCAGATACGGCGTGCGTTCTCGGTACATGGGAAGATCGTGTCGTTTGAGCCCCAGATTGATATGGAAACCGGCATGGCGTTTGGTATCGTCTTTATCCGATATCAGACGCACGAGGAAGCAAAGCTATGTGTCGAGCGAGCCCATGGAAAGAAGCTTGGTGTTGTAACAGGTGTTGGGGAGGGCGAGGAGCTCAAGGCAGTGTTCGATGGTGAGGGGCTAAAGTTGAAGGCTGTTCTTAAAGAGCTGGATGAGCGGAGGAAACGTGATCGGGAGGAAAAACGGAGAAAAGAACGAGACGTCAAGGCTGCCCAATCACATCCACATCCCTTACCTTCAACGGCCACCCCGAACTCAACGCATACCCCTAATCACTCTGGTTCGTCATGGCGACCAAGTCATCAGCTTCCGCCGCGTCCGTCACACATCCCGAGTGGCCGCGCATCCCCAACGGCGCAGGCGCGCCCTATGGCAAAAAAACCGCCCCCGCCTCCGATCATGACCAAGGCGCGGATGAACAACTCGACGAACAACCGCTATACCTCCCTCCACGGTCTCGCTCCGCCTTCCGTGTACTCTTCGTCATCCACGCCTGTCCATGTCCGTGGTCGTTTGTCTCATGCACATGGTGATCGGACACCACCTCGTTCGCGGTCGCCATCTCCGATTGCACGTAAACCTGGCCAATCGAGTGCGCGTCATGCTATCACGCGTCCGACGGCATCCCCCACTGTCCTTGCTGCCCTGTCCAAGAACGGCTATGATCATGTTCGCCTGGAGCTGGCCGGGGGCGCGATGCACTCGGTTCTCGAATCTGACGTCTTCGCGTTCTTTTCGGATTTCAAGGTGGAAAATGTTCTTCGCGATCTTGGTGCGTGGTACGTCACGTTTCAGACACCAGATTCTGCGCGACGTGCGAGCATGGTGCTCAATGGCCGGACGCTTGCACACCATTCTGTGACTGTCATGACGTGTCCACCACCTTCAAAGGACGCAGTGGCGCTGGCAGAGCAGAGCGAGCCGGCTGCGGGAGGGCTGAAGAAGAAGACGTGGACACGTGAGGAGATGGTCCAGAGTGCGGAGCAGGCGATCTTGAAGGAGCTCCGTGTGCTGTTGGAAAAGGACATCACGGAACGCGTCGTCGCGGCTGGTTTGCGCAAGTTGGTGGCGGAGGAAAAGGCCAAGGCAGTCGAGGCGAAGGGAAAGGAGGATATTGTTTCGTTCATCGAGGCAGAGGGGAAGCCGGCTGATAAGAGAGGGTGGAAGGGCCTGTCGTTCCGGAAACCGGGCAAAAGGGCGAGGGAAGAGGAGGTCAAGAGTGTGGTGATACCTGTGGCGGAGGAAGTACAGGTGGAGGTGGAACTCGAGCCCGAACTCGAGCCCGAGCCCGAGCCAGAGCAGGCAGTAGGGGTGGGGGTGGAACCAGAACTGGAACCAGAACCCGCGCCAGAGCCAGAGCCAGAGCCAGAGCCAGAGCCCGAGCCCGAGCTGAAACCGGAACCTGAACCGCTTGTCCCACCACCGAGGAAGAAGCGGAAGAAGGAGATCGTGCGAAAGGAACGGACCGTCGACGTCGAGTCGGAGTTGGAGGAGGAAGATCATGACGTGGTCGGTGTGGAGGTGCGGAAGCGGGTGTTGTCGCAAGACATCGAAGTGGAAGCGCCAGCGAAGAAGAAGCCAAAAAAGAGCGTTGTCGAGGACTCGGTCTCCATCAAGAAAGCCGCGCCAAAGAAAAAGTCGACGAAAAAGAAACAGGCCAAGGATGTGGTCGAGGAAGTTATCCTCGCAGACGCTTTGGCGTATGTCCCTCCTGCGACAGCAACCATTGATGTCACCAATCTGGAATCGGAATCGCGCTCGCTATCGCCCGTGCCACCGCCGCCACCAATACGACCTCCTGATCCGTTCCGGGAAGGTGTGTGCAAGGATGACGAAGATCTCTACTTTGCTCGATTGGTGCTTTCTGGAGGGACTGAGCCCCCACGCGTGCCTTCCCCGCCCCCAGAGGTCGTCCCGCCGCTTCGCAAGCATCTTACAGGCTCTGCCCGGACAGAGGGTTACTACAAAATCTCCCATGCCGAAAAGTCAGCCTATGTTGCCCAGTACACGCTCCGTGCCACTACTGTCCCGAATGCCGCTCCGACGGAGCAGCCTCCCGCGCAACCCGTCACCTCGTCGCGATCAAATCGGGCCAATGCACGGCGACGTGCGCAAGGGTTGGAGGAGATCAATCAGGTGCAACGCGCCGTCGCGCTGTCCAAGGGCGAGACGGGCGCAGCGGAACTCTCGATTAAGTTCAACCAGCTGCAGACGCGGAAGAAGCACCTCCGGTTCGCGCGGTCTCCCATCCACGACTGGGGTTTGTATGCGATGGAGCGTATCGCGCGGGGCGAAATGGTTATCGAATATGTGGGCGAGATCATTCGTGCGCAGGTAGCCGATAAGCGAGAGAAGGTGTACGAGCGGCAGGGTATCGGGAGTAGTTATCTGTTTCGTATCGATGAGGATTTGGTCGTGGATGCGACGAAGAAGGGGAACCTTGGGTGAGTGTGTTGGCACTGTTTTGCTGGACACGTGGCTGACGCGCGCAGGCGACTCATCAACCATTCCTGTGATCCCAATTGTACGGCCAAGATTATCACGATCAGTGGGGAGAAGAAGATTGTCATCTATGCCAAGCAGGATATTGAGCTTGGAGACGAGATCACCTATGGTAAGTTGTGTCACTCCTTGGGCGCGACCGAGACCGACTCGCTTGCAGACTATCACTTTCCTATCGAACAAGACAAGATCCCATGTTTATGTGGTTCTACCAAATGTCGCGGTTATCTCAACTGATCCACACTCGCCCGTGTTACGGGCTGTTTCCCTGGTCCCGCTTTACTTGCGCGGATTTCTGCTGTCCCTATTCCGGTCTCTAGGTCTTTTTGTCACAATGCAACTCATACCCCTCTCTCCGTCATACAATGATCAACGACTGTCACGCCACCCTCCATTGCGCTATGTATCATTGCAAAGCCCTCATTTTCATATCTGTCTTTTTTCGTTTTTTTTTCTAGCTATCTTTTTAGGTATCACATCTTCACTACTGTTGTTATTGTGTTCTTCCTCTACAAGAACATTTTCATGAAGCAATCTACTGACTGAACATTGCATCGTCCACCCATTACACTGGACTCGGACCTGTTCAGCGTCGTAGATTGGTCAAGGGATTCCGGGAACCGCCGAAACCACCCAAGGGATGCCCCTATTAAGGACTCGTCTGGCGAGCACGCGTGAGTGCTTTTACGTAAGGCCGGTCCAGATGTGAGTGTCCCGTTGGATACTCACGACTTACATCACTGGCACGATACTTCTATCGCCGACACTACTAGTTAACGGGCGTCATCAATATTGGTATTGTTACCGACTTTTAGCGTTTAGGCCGCACGGCTCGTGCCAGGGACCAGCAAGAGTGGTGGCCTTTCAGCCCGCCAGTGAGCGGACCCAGCACAGTCCGCCCGTTCAATATGGTGACGGTGACCCTAAATCATTTCTTCGCCGTCCTAGCTCCTGTTTAATCGAATGGGAAGGCGCACGCTCATCAAAATACCATGCCCTCAGGTTTTAGGCCTGGACTATGATATCACAGTTCGGGAGCAATGCCCGCGCGCAACATGCATGTTCTGCGCACCACCATGACTCACAACGGGCGACTTGCCGAGTGTATAAAGTTGTGAAGACCTGCTGCTAGTGTGTGCTCTTGACGCACGGCTGTCGTCTTCCCGTATATGTTGACCATGTTCTTCGACTTTGCCCTCCTTTCTAGCCTCTTGTTCGCCTCTGCGGTGTTTGCCGCGCCTTCGTCTCGTTATGGCACCCACATACCTCGCGGCCGCGAGGGCCACCAATCCCGGCTCAACGACCGGCTCGAGCAATATACGAGCGGCGTCTCCGACTCGGCTATGTACAGCTCAAATTGGGCTGGCGCCTTATGGGACAAGCCCAATGTTGGTCCGGTGCCCTGTGGACTCTCGCTGGTTTTGTTCATTTCGTTCGCAGGGAACGTTCACGACTGTGACTGGTACCTTTGCCGTACCCATGCCTTCAGGTCAAAGCGGTGCTGCCTCGGTTTGGGTCGGCATCGACGGTGATACATGCCTGGGCGCTATCCTGCAGACTGGTATTGAGTTGGACCTCTTCGATGGGATCCCCCTATATGCGGGTAAGGGGGCAAATCGAAGCATCCACCTACGCCCTGTCTGACTTGCCTTTCCCTTTTTTGGGATAGCTTGGTACGAGTGGTACCCTGCGCCCGCACAATATTTCCCCGACATTAGCATCTCCCCCGGAGATGTCGTCAAACTTACCGTCGCAGCTTCGTCCACAACGACCGGTACCGCCACTGTGGAGAACCTCACCAGTGGCCAAACCGTATCCCAGAGCCTCAGCTCTACAGCGGTACTGTGTCAGCAGAACGCGGAGTGGATCGTCGAAGACTTTCAGGAAGATGGAGGGCTAGCCCCTTTCGCTGACTTTGGCACGGTGACTTTTGTGGACACCGAGGCCTCCGGTGTCGGAAATTACACGGTTTCTGGTGCTACTATAGTCACCATGAGGCAAAGTGGTCAGCTTCTGACTTCTGTATCTACAGATGGGGCATCTGTCGCTATCCAGTATGTATAGGACCCGGGGACCCGAATAACGCTATGCATATGGCTATTCGTGGTTGGGTGATGTGATGGTACTGGTCACGTCATCCGCGCCTCTTTCGTTTGTTATTCTTTTCCGGTGTCTATTTATCATTTTGTTCTCTAAAAGCCCGCTTGAAGAGTTCTCTTTGTACATGTTCATTGATGTTGAAGTGATTGTGGCTAACAGGTGATACGTGCGTAACCCAAGAGGGCTTAGGTTATTTCTCTTGTCTTCAAGGGTAGCCTTACTGATAATTCTGACATTTCCAGTTTCTAGATAAAGCATGACATAAAGCACTGACCGGTTGACTTCACGCCACGAGGTTTGAGAGTTCGATTCCATGTGATGCTATCACGACACCAGCGTGGTCTGCTTGATGCCGCTATTCAATTTTCGTTTTTCATTCTTGAACGAGCACAGGAACTGAGAGGTTTTTGCTTTATGGCCGCTGGCAGCATTCACTTTATTCAATTGGGATCACCAGCCAAGGGTTCTCCAAGCCACCGGCCATATGCACTTGGCTGGGCTGTGCATGATGCCGGGAAGGCTGCATTCCTCGAAGAGACAAAGCGGTCGGCCTCAATATCACAGCAAAGGATCTGGGGCGTAGGCAAACAGTACAAAAGGTTTAGAGGTATGTTCTCTTGTCTACAAAGTTCCATTGATTCGACGACACCTGCTCCCCTATATCCGGCATGCTCTTCAGGATTATTCTTTCGAGTGCCTTGCTGCTATTTCCTTCGGTTCTAGCTGCTCCTGGCTTGGGTGCTTCCATTGCTCGTCGTAGTCAGCGCCAGTCCAAACCCAGAGTTCTTACTGTTGACGGTACCGACGACGAGGACAGCCCGAACTGGGCTGGTGCTATTTGGAACGAGAATCCCGTGCGTCTTGGCTTTTTGGTCTGCAACTGTACTTGGAGCTCACTATTCTACTAGAACACGTTCACCACTATCACTGGAACGTTCACTGTCCCTACCCCTTCGGGCAACGAAGGATCCGGTGCCGCTGCCTGGGTCGGTATCGATGGTGACTCCTGTCAGAATGCCATTCTCCAAACCGGCGTTACGTTCTCTATTTTAAATGGGCAACCTAGCTATGATGGTAAGTCGTCAGGGAATTATGAGTTCACGTTAACCTTACTGTTCCCTTTACGAACAGCTTGGTACGAGTGGTACCCTGCTCCCTCTTATGATTTCTCCGGCATTAGCATCTCCGCGGGTGATGTTATCCAGCTCACTGTCACCGCCACATCGTTGACCAGTGGCACTGCTTCGATTCAGAATTTGAGTAATGGCGACTCTGTATCCCAGAACTTGAGCTCGGGTTCCGCCCTATGTGGCCAGGACGCCGAATGGATCGTTGAAGATTACAACCTAAATGGTTCACAGGTCCCATTTGCCGACTTTGGCACTGTGACGTTTACGAATGCCCAAGCTGGGTCCTATACGCCAAATGGTGCTAAGATTACGGAGATCGAACAAAACAATCAAGTTCTGACCTCCGTCTCTATCTCCGGATCGTCTGTCACGATCCAATATGTTTGATTAAGGGAATTGGCAGGCGTATTGTGCGGGCCCTTGCAGTGAACGACGTGTCGTATCTGTTTCGGGTACTTGCACCTGCTAGTGTACTATAGTGCCGATTCGTGTAGTTGTGGAACCTCTCAGTGCATTCTAGTTTTGTAGTTAAAAAACGTGTCTCCTGTACGGTGGTCTGTCAAGTATTTATATTTGTGAGATGACTCATCCTACAAGATGTAGGCTAGTGTGGGCATTGGAGCATCCGAAACTGACTTGAACTTGGATTGGCCTAGGTTCCCAGCCAATACAACACTTGAGCGGCCTCAATCGATGGCTGTCCGAGTCAGCGGTGGACTCTTAGATAAGGACGTCGACTCGTCAAAGGGGTGATCTTGTGCTTTGAAGAAGGCAATCGTGATCTAAGATGTATAATGCTTCGGATGTTGATGGCATCGGCTCGGATGAAGGTTCTGCTTCGACCACCGGGACTGCCCTTATGATAGTCACATCCCACGGTAAATAAACACTCCGAGCTGTTTATGAGTGATCGTAGCGGGAATAAATTGTGGGGATGACAAGGCCACGACTTCCTGTCGCGAGCCTATGATAAAGAATCCGGGATTGTCCGATGGACTTGACGATACGAGTTGTGCGTTCCGTCTGGCTCTGATCACAACCACGGTGACATTGCAAATCCATCGAAAGTTGACAATGAGCCAACAGATGACTTATTCGTAATCGAAGGTGAGCCTGTTCGCCCGGATGATTTGCGAGATGGTCGTGTCTCTTTGGAGAGGCTGCAACGATAGCTTGCGTTCGACGCGTTGTCGAGCGCTATGGATAGTGGAGATATCCTGGCAGACCGGTCGTGGCCCGCGGGCATGTTGATTTGTGTTCAGTTCCGAATGTGCGACAAGTCTTTGCCGCTCTCCCCACTCTGGCGCTTCATGAAATTAGCCAATCCACTGTTGCCCATTAGATAAGGTACATGGAGAAAGATACGAAAATATCCTTAATGCAGCGCCTGCGAGCACATACTTGCACCGGTTGCCCTGCACGGACCTCCGGTTACGCCTGCGTAGTTTACTCCGTGAGTGGCTTTCTGAGCACGCGAAAAGGAAGGTCATACCCCATATCGATTGGGTTACACTTCCGAGCGATGACCGTCAAACTAGTACGTTTGAAGGTGAGCCGTTTAAGCTTGTACTCATACGTGATTGGCAGATGAGGATGTCATAGAAGCCCAACAGCACTTACCATGTGCGGTATGTGCTCGGAGGTTCAAGAGGGCAGATCTTGTCGAAACGGACCTTCGAAGAGTAGACCTCTCATTACTTCGCAACTTGGGTCTCGCAGAGGATGTGGTACCGACTTCGTACAATCGAGTTACCTCCGAAGGCCGCATTCATGGGTCATTGCACTGTTCCTCCTCGACCCCAGCCAGTCCTGGGAGCCTAGAGACATGGATATCTATGTGCCCCTGCTCAAGATTCTTTACGCCGTCACTAGACTTCACTCTTTAGGGATCTGCACCTTTCCCGTCTCGCTCCTTGGACTACCTTGCGTCTAAAGGAATATCGCATGTCACCTCCCTCTCCGCTCAAGGCTATAGACATCGTCGAGTATTCAAGTAGTACCCGTTTCGCCCCAGTATTTCACTTCCGCCTCACTGCAGTTATGAGCTTGTTCGCTGATGGATTATTCAGCGCGTATCCGGTCCTGACAAGCCAACGCCTTGCCTTGAAAACCCTTTAGCTTTCGTCGCTCGTCGCTCAACTGCATCCACTGTCGAGGGCTACGTCAAGCACCATTCAAGAGGTTACCGTCTCTCGTTCGACACCTTGCATTGGGACAATGAAAGGAACAACCGCCGTAAGCACGGGACTTTTTGGAATGTCCCTCGTACTGTACGTACTACCTTCGACGGTGGTTATCTGTTCTCGCGTAACAGCGGAGGCTCCTACGCATACGAACATGCAATGCACGGCGAACAGCAGAGATGTCTTGCTTCCAGGTGCGCTATGATATGGGATTCGGGTGGCACTGCTTGTGAGTTGTCGGGAAGGATACGAGACACTGAAGGCGTGTATCCACCATCAGAGGCGATAGTCCCAATTGACCGCTCTTTCTATTTTATATCAGCCTTTGCGGGTGCGGTTCTCCCGGTTATTAACTTTTCGATGTGTACGTCCTTTTCGGTCTGCGGTAATACTTGTCCCGCGCCAGTTGATGTCCTAGCGTTATCTGTTGTCTTGTCATTTCGTAATCTACCTCCTTTCCTTTCTGCAGCTTTCTAGTACTTGATTACCTGGCTCGCTCGCGTGTGGGAGTGTTGGGACCAGGAATGCCCGGAGGGCCATTTGTATCGCGATATCTTATCGAGAACTGACGGTGAGTCACGTGGAACAAGGGAAGCCCCCTACCACCTGCATAGCGGGAATAAGTGCCCTATTCTCAGATCATTTCCAGTACCTATGCATGTTTCAATGTTACCGGACCCGCGGAATTGCTCCAGGCACTCCACAAGAGCCATTCAATTAAGGAACCTTACTTCTATGGAATGGACGCCCTTCCTACCTTTATCGTAATCATCACTTACGTGTCCCGCCAGGTGGGTTGATTCATCATGGCAGCAACGTGTGACGGCGGACCGCACATCCGCCAGACTCCATCGGTGCATAGTGTATACAAGGCACCTAAATCTCGCGGAGCAGACCTTACTTTTTTGCATTCGGGTTGCACGTCATTGTAAATGACGCCAATTGTGATCCGGTTCTGTGAACATCTGACCTCAGAGTCCCGCTGAGATGAGTAGAAATATTAAACGACGTGATGCGTGGTCCGCGCCATCCGAAAGCGCGAACTTGTGCTAATGGTTAAAAAGCAAGCGTCAACCACATGCTAGCTAACTCGGGCAAAGAACTTACGTCTCTTGGCTACTGTCGCAAACTTTTGCGAGTTCTCAACGTAGCAGAACGATGGAGTGTACCTCGCATTAACTTCGGATGCAATGAGGTAACTAGAACACACCTAGCGAAAATTTTCGGTGACCGTCCATACTTTGTCACGGTGTTGTGGCAGCTCGTGTTCATGGCGCAACGAAGTTGCGTGATGTCAAGTGGCCGGGCTGGGCACGATGAAGGGAAGATCCGAAGGCCGTGTCGACCCGTGGCCTCACTTGCAATTTCCGGCCATGGGGTTGGTAGCGTGGTGTCCACAAGTCTGCCTGCAGGAGGTGGTGATAATGCATGCTCAGGGACATAAGCGGACACGAGGAGTGATCTGAAGTAGCGTGGAGTGGAGCACAGCAATGGAGAATGGACACGTGCCCGAGAGCGACTCTCATCTGACCCCGGACCTGAGACCTGATCAGTGGCAATTAAAGTATGGTGAAATACACTACGCCTCTGTTCAGACGTTCTTGTAAAGTGCCAGTCAGTCAACGCTGTCGAGGGAAGCTTCCTTGCCGTGTTTAGCCAGGACAGCGTTAGCGTCGTTTTACGAACCTTAAGCTTTGACGTGGCCCGATGATTGAGCATTGATACAGTGATTTGAGTGTAATTGTGGAAGACACGCGTAACAGAAATTAAATGGCGATGACCAACATTGGATAATATGACCCAGGGCTCGATTACATGCTTATAGCGCAAATCAACAAGGCTTACCGTTTTGATGGGACTTCTGACAAGGCCCGGGCAGACGTGAATTGCTGTCTTGTTGGGAAATGGCGGCCAGGCGGCGGCGAGCCGCGTGCTTGGTGTCATTGTACTTAGTGGACAACCTTGTGTACTTACGAGACACCCAAAAATGATCACAGAGGGAAAACTCAAGGTAGAACAAGGGTCCTGGGACGTCGTGATGACTACCAAGATTGTGTATGTACAAGAGTTTATCTGAGCGACGCGAGGCGGGAATTGCCTAAACTGTCACCAACAAACGATTGACCAAATGCGCAAGAAGGCTGGTCCCTGTCTTCAACACATCTTTGTGCTACAAATGGCGCTCTGATGAGTATAAGAACTTTCATCGTCCTCGGTAACCTCCCAGACTCACCGCCTGTTTCAACGTTCACGGGACAACCTCCTCGACGACCTTTTCCCTACCCCATTGGATCATTTCCCATACTTCTCCTTCAATAATACCTCATAATGTTCCAGCTCCGCCCTGCTCATCCCATTCAGACAAAAGCCTTCTGGGACTCTGAGGACCCTTCTTCTGCATCTGCCATGTATTCCGCTCAACAATCCTACCCCGCCAATGTCCAGCTTCCCCGCACTCTACAACGACCGCCCTACGCCGACATACCTACGCAAAACATTACAGCAGTGGCGCCTGAGCTGGCCGGGGTTGCCATTGAGTATGTTCGCCGTGGTCTGCGTGTTCAAGCCACTCAGTAGGTGTCCTATACCTACCTGTAATGCTGTGGCTTACCATTCGATAGGATGCTAGCTGGCACGTCGGCGCTCTCGCCGTCCCATTTGCCATCTTCTATCCCGCGATCGCAGCTCCAGCCAATGCGGTCTCTTACGATCCCGCTCCGTGCAACTTCTGTGGCGGCAGCGCTCCCCACGCATATACTGGCACTCTCCCGATCATCCTCCCAGGACTCCTCGGCACTTCTGGTTCCTACCCACGCAGTTGTCCTTGCGTCTCAGTGCGCGTCCCTACCACGCCTGCCTCCGTCTACCGTCTCCGGTCATCCGAATGCCACCGTCAGTGTCACACTCCCCGTCCTCCCGGTCTCAGTGCCCTCGCCCGCTGCATTCGCGCCCCTGCACACATTTTTGTATACGCACTCTGCCACTCAATTGCTTTCCGCGCTCATCCCCGCAATTCCTTCCTCCTTCCTCTCTACGATCACCTCATTCCAAGCTGTAAGAGGCACGCTTTCTTCCGGTCCTGCACTGCACACACTTTCGGCGCACCTCCTCACCTCTGCCCCGGGAATGGCCGCACTCGCCAACGTCGCACAAAATATCGCCGCCGTTTGGCGAAACGCGGTCTCTCTTGGTGTGCACGATCCTGAGCTCTGGGATTGCCTCGATCTCGCATGGGAAATCGTGCTAGGTGCCATGAACCTTGGTGCCGGTGCACGTTAAACGTGACGCGCTGGCGCGGCGGATCTGTACTGACTAAAACGGACTCATTCCAGTCATTTTTCCTGGCGTTTCCCACCATCATCTCTTTATCATTTGCACTAAGACACAATGGCTCCGGAATCTGTATCTCTTACTTTCTTTCGATCTTCCTACAGATCATCATCTATGACTGTATGATTGTTTCCACCTCAGATACCCTTTTACTCTACTTGGCGTTAATTGCCCCAAAATGTATCTATATAGTGCAAAACCAACGAAAGCCGTGCTCTACATGTCTAATCGTTTGATGGTAGTCGTTGGGCTGCACTCCTTTGAGCCTGTCTCTGACATGACAATGTTGTATCAATAATCAAGACATCTTGCTGAGCATTATAATCCTTGCTAAGCAGCCGTCGGCATATCGACGGGGCTGTTGCAATGGCTTATCTACAAACCTTGATTTGAATAAATTGTACAAAATGATACATGTCAATGAAAAGTTAATTTCCAACGTCACCGCTTCCCGTAATTATTATTTTATTTATAAGCCTGTTCGGAGGCTTGAATGATCAAGCGGCGGGGAAAGTTACATAACAGACAAGAGACGTGTTTTTCATAGGTTCTTGATCAGAAATAAGTATATATGTGCGATGGGAGAAAGAGGCCAGTTGAAATGTGGGCAAGTCTTGAGTTTTTGATTGAGTCACCAGCCTGCGTGGCAGTTTCTCCTTTCAATATTGCCGCGTAATTCAAACCGCTGTCGGTTTCACCGAGAATTTTGTGGAGCGGTACACTTGAACAATCGACGACTCAGCTTATCAACAGGCTGACTCATTAGGGAAAAAAAAAGATGGTACGACATTGTGTGGTGTGACATTGTGATCAACCCTAGTATAGTACATCAAGAGTGCGATCTTTTCGGCCAGGTCGACCAAACCTGACGACTGACCTGAGGCTCATACGACCCGTAGTGCTGGCACTGTGACGGCAACGTCATGAGATAGAATATACCTTGTTTAGTTGGTGCATCGGGCTGTGCTATTGAATCGCTGAAATCGAAAGCGATGCGGCCAGCTATCACAACCACCTAGCGGAAGCGCGTCAGAAGGGTGGTAGATTTATTGCAAGCTGCAAGGAGTTATTTGGATATTGCGGCCGTCGGCATGCTGGTTGAAGGCCTGATGTCATACACGAATCAGAACCATGATACTAAATGGCAGTGATTCATCGTCTCGTTTGGGAAAAGGATTCCTCTGATGATATCGATAGCGCCGGTCCTGTTATGATAGTAACAGTAGTAAATGTGGAATGGCGAAATACGCCAGCCAGATTATGCAGGTTACCAGGCCCCATGTCTTTCGCTTAAACATATGGTCCTACTGAGAATACTGGAACTACAGTATTTCTTGTGCGTTGCCAAAATGGGTAACTGAGTTTGTGCGGTCTGCTGAAGTTTCGAAGGCAAAGGCACAAAGTCTGGGAGTTGATTTTTCCGAACGTCCGAACGATCCGAACGGTCCGAACGGTCCGAGCAGGGTACCACGTGATGCTCCTCATTCTAAGCGGAGCTTCAATGCGGCGCACTCCAAATCTGGGCGACCCGCCGTCCTGCCCCTTGTCGGCTCGTCGGATCTCGGGCAGGGTGAGTCATCCACATAGCCACGTAGCCAAGTCCGCCCCCCGCAAAATTATATTGCTCCCGCCCTTCCGTCTCCGCCAGCATGGACTCCCGACTCATTGCCAAAGGGGTGTGTGGCGATGCCCCGACGCGCCGACGCAGGTTCAAGCGCCGCCTGAATTACTTGAGCATCACGTGGTACCCTGCTCGGATCGTTCGGACGTTCGGAAAAATCATTCCCCAAATGCCCTCCGGCAAAGGATATCGCGAGAGTTCGGAGTCTTCGGACGGGGTGCTGCGTATTAGGCTGGAAGGGCTTGCTGATAAACTAAGTTATAATAAACAGGTGACTTCGCATGTGTTCTTTAAAATATCTTTATCTGCCTCCGGTGTTGGTTATTAGTGCCAACCTGCATGGAACGTGACACTTGCTAGTTGGTGGTAGCCAGTTGAACGAGAGCTAAGAAGAAAGTTGTGGGACGCGTGAGAAATGGCAGAGCTTGGGATGACCGCTGTAGTGGTACTCGAGCGTGAGCAGTGACTAGCGACCACTTGAGCGGCTACTACTACTAGCTTCAAACAACTTGAAGATCGCATCGTCAACTTCCTCGGACAGAGCGTATCTCCTTCAACTATCTTATCGCGGGCTGCTATCACCGCTGCATGAACTCAGAACATCGTCTAACACCCCTATTGAGGCCCCTTCCCACTTTCACTGGAGATGTTTATTACATGTAAGACTGTTCTCAAAAGGGCACGGATTTAGTGGTTCTGGACGTAGTTGAATGGCTACGTCACATCGATACAACTGATCGTCGAGAATTCATGTCGAGACAACGGCATGAAGGAACCTGCCAGTGGATTTTCGACCCGAACGTTTGCAAGAGCTACCATATGGTCTGACACAGAAGGGTTTCTCTGGATTTGTGGTTTATTTAGCTGCCTCACCTGGCCCAGCAGTAGACAAGAGCTCACCACGATACAGCCGCCTCTGGGAAGTCTGTCATTCTGTGGGTCTAGTCTACTGAAATTCTCAATCCGACCGATCTGACGTTTGAAAGTGCTACGATTGTAGATCGGATATTCAAGGAATTGTGGGAGAAGATAGAGATGCAGGAGAAACGGATTGGATATAAGAGAGAGTATGACGAACCTCCTCACATTCACCAGGATTCTTTCCTGCATCACTTCTTCGATTTTCCTGGCGCCCGGAGCTTGAAGTCCTCTACTTTCTTCAAATCCCTCTTCATACAGTTTTTACAGGTTCCGGAACCAAACATTGCGGTGACATTCCCAACCCTCGTCCGACGATTCAAGGATGGTCACCTTCCGCCCAGTGACACAGGCACCTTCGAGGATCTCGTTCTACACACCATGCAATCACACTAGAAGAAAACTATCTTCGTTGACGGTCTGAACGAATGTGATGATGTTAGAGCGGTAATGACTTTTCTCGAAAGGGCCATGCCACTGGGGGCGAATGTTCTGGTCTTGATCACCAGTAGGCCTGATCACGATATTCTCAATAAATATTGAGGTCGATCTACCATCAACTCGGAGGATTATGTAGGATACACGGTCCTAGACATGCGCGAGTGGCCGATGAAACGGATGATGATTCATCTCCGACTCCATGTAATGCCGGAAAGTAAAAAGATCGAAACCTTGGATTATGTTACGAATTGCGCTAAAGGCTCGTAAGCATGACTTCTTTTGTGAATCACATATACACCACTCACCCACAGGTAACGTAATTTCTGGCATGCTCAATGTGTGGTCGATTCTCTGGGAGTCTGTTGGTCCGTGGCGCAGGTGAACATCATGATTTACAATGCCCCAAAGGATCTTAAGACTGTCCACTATAACCTCCTTCGTAATGTCAATCACAAAAGTGAGGACCTCCAACTTATCGTCTCAATGGCGATACGATGACTGGGAGGGGGGGCTACGTCCGAATTGTCACTCTCTCAGGTCATCGAAGCAGTTCAGATCGATCTAGGACGTACATCCCCGTTCTGTCTGAATGATGACTTGGCTGTGGTAGCCCCAGAGGATCTGTTGATGATCTGTGGGAAGTTCAATGACCGAGTAGCGAGGATCGGCCTTGGTCACTCGACGGTACGGGTAGGAATACCGCCTGGAGCGCACAGGACACAACTCATGCATGCATATATTTTTAGACGTTCCTTACCCAACCGCCTCCTGAAAAGGAGGATTTTGGTTCTTCTTTGATGCGCACGGCATACACAGAGACCCGGCCTTACGGTCGATCTCCTACATAATGACAGAAGATACCGAGGGGGTAATTTCCAAGTCGTACAGACAAGTGCATATGTTTGACATTTCCAGACGCTATACCATCACCGACCAGTGTCCTATGCTAACCTACGTATTCGAAGGGGGGTTACTACACTGAGGAAGATGATGATGTCATCGATCTGCTGGTCTTTTTGCAGAACCATGTCCATGCGAAACCGGGTTCTTCAAGCGTTCCATGACCGTACCGAAGATACACGTTATCAATGGATCATTGAGGAGAACTCATCCTTGTCAGGTACGGCCCTCCGTGGATGCTCCTAGTCTGGAGACCAGACCGCTATGAGGCCGCCGCGATCCTACCGGATGAGGCAATCCGTCGATAGACGGTCTGGTAAATTTCGTTCAGCTTAGGCGAGGGTTGCGCTCTCGCACGAACACGTGA
>JBBPKG010000604.1:0-16376 GCA_038089115.1 Fistulinella cinereoalba | reverse complement strand
TGTTGACATGGTGAAAACTAAAGTGATGACTATCAGTGCAACTGTCCCAAACTATTCAAATCGCAGAACGGCACGACGGATATGCCAATACTCTTCTTGGATTTGAGTACGGGTACATACCGCTTGGCGGCGACATATATGTATATATCGAACCTACCCCAATGATGGATAGCTGCGACAGTCGCTGAGCTGTTGAGGATATCCTGTTGGCCACCCCTCCATATGAGTTGCCACGTCGTGTGTAGATTATGGTCAGCGGCGACGGCGAAAGATGGACGCGGCTGTTGATCCTGTTGGCACCATTCATTCATACAGTTAGCCCACGCCAAACTTCGACCAATGCGTGTGGTCAGACGGCGGAAGAACTACGACGACTCGTCGGTCGCAACGACCCTTCTCGTTTCATGATGCGTTGGCAGTGCTCGTGCAACCACCCCGAGGGTAGGAATACATCTGATGTGTACATGGCTTTGCGATAGCGCGTGCATCGCGCGTAAACAACAAGCGCCGATCTATCAAACCTGGCATCGCCATCACAAGGTATTAGCTTTCCTTTGATCGATGATCGAAACAGTCAAACGTCACCGAGGCCTGACATGAGCATCTCCGTTCGTGCCTTCGCTCCGCGTCAGTGGCACCTCCGAATCAACGGGAGCAACATACACATGCACAGATAACACCGAAAAATGGTGGTGCAATTTGCCCGTATCGTGATGAAAATGCAGGGTCAATATCAAATTTCTACACCAAGAGCTCACGAAAGGCGTCCAACACTCCCAGACGGAGAGGATGATTGTTCTCTCGGACAATGAGCGCGGGTCTGTTTCACATCCCACGCTCGAGCCATCCTCACGAAGCGGTGACACCTTCGGCAGTCCATCAGCTAGTGATATATTGGCATCACCCGGCGAGTATGTACGTCTTCATGTCCCTCCGAGCGATCTGTCAGGTGCCATCAGATATAACGTTCAAGTTCAAGTTTGGGGAATGAACTGCTTCCTGTATGATGCATACCGATCGTTAGTCAAAAACGACGGATTGGAAATCCAACCTATATCGATTCCGACTTTTTGCGCCCGCACGTCACGTCAAGTGCAGATCGAAACACATATCTGATGATAACACCCTCTATTGTATTGTACGTCGGTCCACAGTCATAATGGAACGCGCGACCCAATCGTAAAATTGACAGCCTGTCATAAAAGTTATGTCAACCGCAGCCTTCCAAACGGTGGATCGTGAACCTAAACATGCAGAAGGGACACGACAGTCGATGAGAGGGAATCATGCCCGCCCCCAGTTGCCATTGAACACTGGCCGGAATGCTCGGTTTTCCCGCCAAGCTTTGCCATCTTGGCATAGCAAGTTTGGATGTGAGGTTCATCGAATGTGGACCTGCTGCTGTGATAAAGAGGATGACGATAATCCGGAACCGGTGAAGCAGTAAATGAATGGTGGTGCTAGCGTGAGAGGAAGAGTCAAATCTTACAATGATGTGCTTACGGTCGCGCCTTGGGCCACAAAGGCACCACATGTATCACACTGGTTCTCCCAGGGCAAGAGTGTTCTCATCGTTTGTGGAAAGGTCCCGAATTGCTTCAACGGACGAGTGCAAAGGACCCCAGAAATGCGTTTAAATAGGCATTGGGAAGAAGAGGAAAATAGATAAGATAAGAGCATCAAACTAATTAATTGCACCATGTCGTAAAGATGAGGCTTCGAGCTGCGCTGTGGACCCTCGGACCATGGCTTGCGTACGGACAAAGCCTGGGAACAAGGTTAACTCTATGACATGTGGACACGAAGTTCTCACGAACAGAACTCGCGCGGCAAATAGTGCCGGCATTCAATTAAACGTCAGCTTAAAAAAAAAAGGTCGTGATGCATGCTACCGGAAAAATCGGACACCCACATGCTCTGAAAACTTTAGTACAACCATAACCGTGCATTTGAATGGTGCAGGGCCTTGTCTCAGTGAGAAGCGTGGGGCGTAAGTCGAAAGGGCACGCCACCCCTATCGGCAATGTTGCCCGAATAATGACAGTAGCTTCCTTTCAAGATTGGTCGTCGCTAAGTAAGCTCCGCCACACTGGCAGTGAAGCAGGAAGTATTGGGGTTAATTTCGTAGCTCGATGACGAGAGGCTGGATAAAGCATTCAGCGCGGTGCTCGGACCCACGGTGATGACCTTTACCAAGACGAAGCTGGTACGTTCAGAAAAATGGCTCAAATTAGGTTCTATGATGCCCCTGGAAATCAGGTTAATTCTGTATGCAGGAATATCCAGTAGGGCATACCCGGAGTCTTCAATAGAGGGTGCTGTAGCATGGGTACAGCCACATCGGGAACAAGGAGGGAAACATGGACATATGTCTCTTCTCTTCTCGTCTGACCTTGTGTACGTACATAAGTAACACGGAATACCCAACTGCTAGCCTGAGGCGGGATGTTAAGCGTAGCATGCCGCGAAGAAAAGTGATACTGTTTTTCATGACCCGATTCCTGCGGCCAATGACACGGCTCTCAGAGAGATGGCGCATACTCTAATAAAATAAAGTGCACAATGTTTAGGCTGGGACCAAACCAGGGAACGTTACCCTTGGAATTCTAAGGTGAGCTTGTTGCGCCAAGGGGCCCACTCGTTCGGATGAACTGTGCAACATGTATTTGTACATGTGTACTCTGCTTACAGTGCGGAGTCATTATGATAGCTTTCAGTGAGCTTGCTCAAGGGCCTGGACCCACAGATACTATATTCTTTCGCATCAGAAGTTAGAAACGATTCGGAAGACCGTCGAGTCGAAGTTGATCACGACCCGTGTGACAAGCGTGGTCAACTATGAAGCAGTAAGTGTTTTGTCACGTGACACTTCTTTCAATAGCATTAGATGCAAGCAGGCGCGTTCCCGTTCTCTCGACGGTCGCGGCGAGGCCTGTTCGCATGATACGATTAGTTACTATCACTGCGCCGGGAACCATGTACTCCCCGAGACTGTACAGGAGAACAAGGCAGCATGTTTATCACACTACCGCAGTGATTGTATGTATGACGGGTGGAAAAGGTTGTGGCGTTGATGACCGACCGGCTGTGCGATGCCGAAAACCCGACCAAGGTACAATGGCAGGTTGAAATTGGCTTGAGGTATCAGGGTTGAAAGAGATCTTGTGGGAGGTCGCAACGATGAGAATCGGCGGCGATGACAGGTGGGTAGTCAGGAGGTAGTAGAGCAAATGGGGAACCAACCTGGGCACCGTTGCGACCCAGAAACATTACAGGGGATACCGTAGCAGTCAGGTGGCGTAGAGGGCCTATGGGCCACGCTTTGTATGACACAGGGATATTACAAACAGACTGCGGGCGATTAAAAGGATGATACAAAACAAAGGTAGAAAGAGCGAAGACTAGCAGGCTTGGCACGAACCAAGATAATCGTATATCGCAATGCACATATTCTGATTTTATGGGCCCAGTCTTGCTCGGGTAGCAATGTGGTGGTGCGATCATTCGGCCGGGAAGGAAGCATCATGTTGGAAAAGTCCGGCACCCTCTGTCCACGGGGCCGGATCGGAGCCAAAAGAGTGCCAGCATGGTTGATGGATGTGACACATCACGGTACCGCGAAGAAGACGAAGAGCTCATGATCGGCCTGAAACTGAGACCATAGAGAGCATGGAAAAAATGACGAGATGTCGAGTGAGACAAGGAAGGATGTCGGCGGCGACAAATATGTGTCATTCCACAGAAATCGCCCGGAACTCGGATGGATAGCCGCACGTCGAGCCCTCGATTCGGGTAGAGCGCGGCGATCAAGATTAAAATTGGGGTACACTGTTCAGCACACGGTCGGGCCGAAATGCCAGGTGCAGGTAGGTGCATTACTACGGCGCAAGGAGTCAAGGACACATGATTTCATCGTCGAACGATATTTTTTAAGAGTAAGTTGCGCCCCAGGCACGAAAGAGTAATGGGGCACGCGCAGTGATACGCCCAACACCGCCGAAAAAAGATGAATGACCCACGGTGAGGCCCGCTTAAGTTTAGACTGGAAGCCGGGGCATGTCAATTACCAAGGATTTGAAAATGCACGCAGGAGCGATTTACCTTCTAGGTAGTCTGCGGCCAGCAGTCTGGAACGCAGGCGAAAATGGGGTAGTGATGTAGTGAAAAGGGGGAGGGTCAGCGGTAGAGTGTTTAAGGGGATATGAGACCTACAGCTCGAGGGCGATCTCTGGCGGGATGCGCTCCGTGAACTCGTTGATGGGAATGTCTTCTTTGGAGGCCGCGCCCTCATAGTGGGCTTTGAAAGCCATGTACTCGCAGACTTTCTCGACAATGGGTGCGCTAGCGATGTGGTGCGCCGAGGCGGTAAGCTGGCGCAAGATGTGACGGGGCGGGATGACTCACCGTTCGCTGATTGGACATGTGCTGGCGAGCGATTCTTTGAAGTTGCCTGTGCCGTGGCAATGTGGCGAAATGGAATGGGACGACACACGTTAGAGGAACGGGGTTGGCATGGAAGAAGAAGCTATCTAACTGTCGAAATTAAGCATGTTCTTGAGCGTCCCACTCATGCTGGCGACGCTGCGACGGATGAGAAAGGAGTAGCCGTCTGAGCTGACGAGCTTGACCCAATCATCGTTCCCCTGTACTATGGTGGTTGGAGAGGCCGATGGAACACTGATGGACGTACATCGACGTTGGCGGACATGGCGGGATGGGCTCAAGGCGTGGGAAATTCAGATGGATGTCCGTCGGGGACCGGAAGTGACTTGGGAGATCAAGGCGCATTGCTTGATTCTGCACACGAACTCGTTGATATGGCCCTTCCCAAGGTGTGGATTTCATTTAGTGGGGCGATGCAGCGCGCTGATGACGGCGGGGGTGCGATGTAGCGAATCATCAAGGTAACGAGGGACGGGGTGGCGATATCGGGGAGTGCTGACGGCCAGGCAGGAGACGGAGCGGCTTGTTGCAGACCCTGCGCCGGGGATCACTGCGGCGCCGCACGAGGACAACCTGCGGTACTTTGATGTGACGATCCAGGGGCCGGACGGGAGTCCCTTTGAACGTGGGTGGCCTGGCGGGGCGGGTGCAGTGGGCTGACACGGGGACAGAGGGCGTGTTCCAGCTGGAGCTTTTTCTGCCGGAGGAATATCCGATGAGCCCGCCCAAGGTGCGGTTTCTGACGAAGATATACCACCCGAACATCGGTGAGTGGGGGTGTGGGGGCCGGCACATGCTCACACGATCGCAGATAAACTAGGACGGATCTGCCTGGACATCCTGAAAGGTGGGCGGTGCGAAGTGCGATCGGGCAGGGCTGACACGGGCACAGACAAATGGTCGCCGGCGCTGCAGATCCGGACGGTGCTGCTGTCGATACAGGCGCTGCTGAGTGCACCGAACCCGGACGACCCGCTGGCGACGGACGTTGCGAAGCACTACAAGGAGAACGAGAAGGATGCGCAGCGGGTGAGCCGGGAGTGGACGGAGAAGTATGCATCGCAGTAGGCTATTAGTAGTCGGTCTAGCCGCGTCTGGGCCACACATATAATGGACTCGGATGGCTGATATTGACACTGTGAGGGCCTGTTCAGGACGGCCACCATGTCGCTCGTCGCAGACATTTTGCACGTAGTGATCAGCGAGCTCGCGGGGACGGAGACGCTGGTGAGGCTGGCGTCGACGTCGCGGACGGTGCGGGAGGCGTGTCTGCCGACGCTGTTCGCGGAGGCGCGCTGGCCGCAGCGGGCTCGCCAGGACAACGGGGGCGGGCTCGAGTTCTTCCCCGCCTCGCTCTGGCCGTACATCAGGTGGGTCGTGCGCGCTGTGCCCGACGTCGTCGCTGACGCCCGCGCCAGACATCTGCGCCTCGAATGGCACGACGAGTGGACCGAGCCCGGGCGCATCCGCCACGGCCACTTCGACCGCGAAGGGATCTACTGCCCGCACGACCTCGAACTCGCCGTGCACGCGCTCCCCCGCATGCCCAAGCTCGCCGCGCTCACCCTCAGCACGCCCTTCCTCCCCCCGCTGGCCCTGTACGAGGCCCTCGGCCAGTGTCGCGCCCTCGCCGCCTTCACCCTCCTCGACACCCCCATCGACCAGAGCCTCATGCACTTCTTCCCCGCACCCATCCGCCGCGTCAGCCTCACCCCCGTCGGCCAGACCCTCCGCATCGGTGACGGCCCCACCGACCCCAAGTTCGCAGAGATCAGCTACTTCATGCGCGACTGGCGCAGAAAGTACAGGGCCCAGGCAAACCTCCGCGGGTACAGGGAGATCCGCTCCTCCGCCGTCTTCCTCCGCCAGCACGCCCCCACCCTCACCCACCTCGACCTCTCCGGCGACCTCACCGTCTTCACCGGTCTCGCCACCATCGACTGGCCCGTCCTCACCACCTTTGTCCTCCACGGCCGCATCCCCAACCCCAACGTCGCCCTCTCCTTCCAGATGGGCGTCGTCCCCCCCGCCGTTCAGAACGGCCCCCGTCTCTTCGACGTCCTCCGCCGCATGCCTGCCCTCCGCGACTTCCGCCTCCTCTTCCCCCAGTCAAAGTCCCATGAGTTCCGTCTCCTCGACCCCTACGTCCTCTCCGACCCCGACAACCTCGCCAAGCTCGCCTCCCTCGACAGCTTCGCCATCTCCAACGCCTGCGCCCTCAATGGCATCTTCAACCACATGTCCAATCTCCGTCGCATCGCCATCATGGCTCTCGTCGACCTCCCCCGCTGGCCCATCGCCCTCTCTCAGCCCCAGGTCGAAGCCGTTCTCATCGACATCGGCGCCAGTAACTGCCCCCTCCGGCACCTCCGCATCATCATCGAGGACAAGCTCACCCCTGCCATATGTCGTCTCATCGCTACTCACTGCCCCCAGTTGCAAATTCTCGAAATCGAGCGCTGTGGCTACCACGATGGAAAATCCGTTTCGTCCTGTGTACGTCCCCTCTCCCTCCTCTCTCCCCCCCGTTACCAACTGGCGACTCCTCCGCTTCACTTTCCACATGCCCTTCTTTTCGCTGCGGCGTTCATTTGCACAGGATGCTGACCCTGCACACGTTGCTTTCATCCATCATCGCGCACAGCAGGAATATCTTGAAGCCCTATCCCCTCTCTACGCCCTACGCGACCTCCGCCTCTGCATGCAGTTCCCAGAGTACGACGAAATCGACGACATGGAGTCCTGGCGTGTTGTACGGCATGACTGCGCCGCCTTCTTTGCACGTGGCATCAAGTCGCTTCGAAAAGTGGGGTTTGAATATCGCAAGCGCACCGGCACACACCGCTATCAAGATGCCTGGCTCGATTATGCCATCTGTGGCCGTGACGAGGGCGAGATCCGTCTCTGCCAGCTCCCTGCGACGTGGTATCCGTTTCCAGAGGTCTGGGAACCCGACGTGTGCCGCTTCTAATCTCTCCCCGCGTATGTTTCCTTCATCTCTCATGGCCGTCATGCATCTCCGCATGCGTCCCTGGCGACGCCTCATTCATTCATTCCTATCATTCGTTTGCATGCCCACCACGTTCATTCACGACTTATCCACACGAAAATAACCAACATCTATCTCGTCCTATTTCATAAATGCGCATTGATGGCGTAGATATGCCTATGACCATCTCCTCTTTCCTTTTTCTCATGATCATCATCCATCTTTCGTAGGGTCGTCGACGCGTGTTTGATAAAGGGTGTGAAATAGGGTATTCTCTGCATGGGTTCGTTTCAACATTATTTCATGTGCATCATGGCCGCTTTACTGGTTTCTGTATCCTTCGTATTGATTGGGCCTAGGCTTACGGGGTTCTTTTCTTCTTCCGGGGGTTGTGTTGGATTGTGTATTTAGATGCATACATTGGGCTTGGTTCCTTGCGATTGGCGCACCACGCCCGTTGGAGGACTGCATCACGCGCACATTGCGGGTGCCTTTTCCAGGTGCAGATGTCTGTTCTTCCGCGGGACTCGCTGCAAGGTACCGCCCGCATTCAAAAACTACCGTGGAATGAACCCGGCGTGCGGACAATACTCCTTTCAATCCTGACACGCGCCTTGCACACGTGCCTATCCGGTTCTAGGCCCTCCGTCTGTCAACGTTCGGCAGTGCTTGTTTGGGGCAAGCGGGCCGAGGTGACACCGCGGGTACCGGGCGTGGCAAGGGTCGAACCTGGGGATATGTTCTAGGCCGCAGCCAAGGACCCAAGGGGTCCAAGAGAAGAAGGGCAGCAGGACAAAAAGACTTATCCTCGGACCCCCTGGGTCCAGTCAGCCTATCCGGGGATACCCCTCGCCTGGGTCACAGTGTACACTTTGGGGGTGCCAGGGCGGGCACAGGGCGCGCGCCATCGTGGCGTTCCCGCATTCCGAC
This sequence comes from Fistulinella cinereoalba, assembly GCA_038089115.1. Classification (NCBI taxonomy): domain Eukaryota; kingdom Fungi; phylum Basidiomycota; class Agaricomycetes; order Boletales; family Boletaceae; genus Fistulinella; species Fistulinella cinereoalba. Next base: position 8,014 of record JBBPKG010000604.1, on the reverse strand, counting down.
CGACGGGCGAGGATCCATCCGGGGCGGCAAGATCTGGAACCGCTCTTCCAAAAGAACATTCTGTTTCGACGGGGCTGTATACCCATCGTGCGCCCAATCGGTTGCATTCTCAGGCGTGCATGACGCGTGATCCGGAGCCAAGCGTCGTGCACGGACGTGCTCTTTGAATCACATGGTCTTTTTTCGTGGGTCCAGCAGGCAAGGACATCAGAGCGCGTCCACAGGCGGCGAGGGCATCTATCCCATTTCGGGCGTATCCGGAATGGGCATGCCGTCATAATGACAGGATCATGATCACGATGCTGGGTGGGACGAGGGTGCGGGTTGAAGCACGTCAGACAGGTTGTGTGCGAACGTGTCTGCTTCTTCGATCAGTGAGGTGATCGCTCACCGGTGCACCCGTGGTCTCGCCAGGACGGGACGTTGCATGGGCACCGCCACCCGCAGGCGTTTCAACTAGAACCATGGATGCCCAGGGCTGCTTGATCCAGGTTCGTCACGCTATTGGCCAAGCGTGGACTGGACGGCAACCTACTTATGATTGGACGTCCACGGGGGGATACGCGGTGATTCGACATTCAAGGGGCCAATGGAAGGACTTTCGCTCTATTTCGGCATTCGCCCCAACGTCGGCTCACTGAAGATGCAAACGCAGAGCTTGCTCATATACCGGGCCCGAATCCGTCGTGCGTGACACATCGGGCCGAATACCTGGACCGTGATGCGGTCCAAAGGGGCAGAACTTAGTCGGGTTTAGGGTTGAATTCATTCAGATGGCAAGCGGGAACGAGCATGCAGGCTTCACCAAGGCTTCACCTTTACGTGTAAGAACTCGTTTGGTGGAAGCGAAAGCAAATTCTCCGAAACAAGGAACTCAGCGACAGGAGGTGGACGGGAGGTGGAACTCACTTGAAAAAAAAAAACCATAGCCCACCGCGAGGGTCGAACTCGCAGCCTTCAGATCGCCTAGTCTTAAGAGTCTGACGCTCTATCCGATTGAGCTAGGCGGGCGGTGAGATGTGTGTTTAGTTTATATGTGATGAGCTTAGATGCACGATTCTGGACCATTGGCACCAAAGAGCTTTGTGCATTGACACTGATCCAAACTCGACATGTCGGATCTTCTGCCGAGTGATCGAAACCCTTCAAACATTGCTACTGACATATTTATCGTAGGAGTATCATCAGGGCCGGTACTTGTTTTCCGCTACTAGTTCCTTTGCCCTGTCCTTCATCGTCACTACATACGGGCACGCCCGAGCCTGGCGTCAAGGGGCACTATCACTTCGATCCGAGCAGCAGGAGATACGGGAAGTAACGGATCGACGGCGTTGCAGAAACAGGCAGGTCAACAGACCGAAGAAGCTCGCCAAGTACGGAGCTCAGAGTTGTGCTTCTACGAGCTGGTAAGTGGTCAAGCCAAACACCCTAGGCCCTCACCGTTGCTCGCGCGGATATCGCACGACATCGCGGCAAATACCAGAGATGCATCTTGAGATGATGACGACTTGATCACGCTTGTGTGCAAGGCGCTCAGGAGTCTCCCTAGAGTGAGGCTGAAACCATTACCTATGTGCTAACCAATGGCAAGACTTTGGATGCTCAGCGGCCAAGGATAGTTACCTCCAGCCGTTTTTGCGTTGGGAAGCCATCAGTTACACCTCCCCGTATCATAAACATGCCCGATAGTGCTTGATCGCCATCTTGTCTATTATCTAGATTGTGGATGGTGTTACAACCTCTTCCCTATACGATACTTTGATTATTTGTTTTTGTACATCATATCCGTTGCAAAGACTGATCGGAATCTTGCTCACCTCATGTTTATCAGTGCAAAGTGCCCATTCTGATTTCCGGATTTCCATCATGAGGGTGGTAAGTGTCACTTCCCCCCTCTATCTATGGATTTAATAATCCGCTCTGCGTTCGCGACTCGAACGACTTCCCTTGTCATTCACAACTAGCGGCCAATTCGAATGACCCATTAGCATAAGCCAAATTGTATGCCAGCAAGTTCGTCGGGCCCGTGGAGCGGTAACGGAGGGCATGAAATTCCATGTGAACGAGGGTTTGCTATTTAGCCATCCGCAGGCCTGGCTAGTGACGACGATGCTGGTATGGAACATCTTGCTGTCTCAGCCTGCCCTCGTGTCTCGCTGTTTTCACATCCTTTGCGGCGTTCCAAGTGGTCTCCTTTTGTTTTGTGTTTTCCCTTGTGACAATTTGCATGAAGGATCACCTGGAGGTTCGTCTAGTGGAATCGCACTGATAAGCTGCTACAGACGATAATATCGGGTCGGGTTTATGTATGGCTTGTACGCAGTGTCGCCACTATCGCCTGTCGATCTGCTGATGCAAGACATGAGCCATGCGAGGACTATAGTTCACATTTACGTTAGCAGAGGCCCGCCGTCCTATGGGCCTTTATTACTCTCATCGTGTCGGATTCAAATGCCTTGCTTCCCCACCACATGCTCCTTGATCGTACCCTCTTGCATCAGGAAGGATGTTCATGTATTCCTTGACCGTACCTTCTCCGTCGATTAATAGTATCATGCCTGACGTAGGTTGTGATCTCACCATGAACCACCGGTTGGACAATAGCTGCTTCTCGAAGTTTCCAGGCTCCCAATATCCAAAGACACTAGCACACACCTACTCTGACGACACCTTGGACGAGACTACTTGATCAGTGTGAACTCTCAATAGCCCGGTGAAGCTTTCAGGATGTTAGATAGAATGGATGCCTTATTGTGTAAACGAGTAAGCATAGTTTAAACGGCACAGAACCATCCTCACCAGTGCCGGTATGGCTCGAGGCCCGACTCATTTCAATACTGAGATGATTGATAGATATGACACCAGGCTCCTTTTGTATCATTGGATGAGTCGCAAGATGCAATCCAGCCATCAAAACCGGATATATGAAGGCAGCGACCCCGGTGTTCCAGGCGAGACGAGCGTGTTCCGGATGCCGTGTCCTAGCAAGAGTGGTGTGAACATTCCATTTTGAGGTATGCATAGAAGGACGCCGGTCACAGGCATAAGATACCCGAAAATCTGACAGTAGGGTTCGAGCAAATTATGACAACGATTGCTTTCCTGAGTTGGTGCTTCTTTCCCGTACGTGCCCAAGTTTCGGTGCCATCCACGACCTCCTGGCTGGGGGGAATGCAGTTCATTTCCAACAGGCAAGCCTTGGAGCACCTGATAGCTGATGTCGAGGGGTTCGAGACTTCTACATTTGCTCTGCTCGACCGCGGCGCGTGCCATTGCACCTCCAAGTCCATGAGTCCATCACAAACCTGGGCTAACTGCCAATGAACGCGGCCTCTCGACATCAAATTAAGAGGTCGCGGCAGGTAATGAAGGCGACTATCTAGTCACAGATTCTAGAGCTGTGTGCGCACGCCGAGTGAGCGTTGCAGTCCTTACTGCCAGTGGTTGGAACGAGTCCAAGTCGAAAAACTCACGTGTAGTGCCGTATGTAGAACAAGTTCATCTGGCTGCGAGGTATATTTGCCACCAGTGTTCGTGTAGTGGCTCAGCCAACAGCATTTTGTCCGTTGTGTACGAGTATAAAAAGTGGATTGAGGGGCAAGTTTGGGGCAAGTCGGCGACACCGCTGTAGTAAGACTTTTTTATTGTTTCTCACCTCAACCTGTACCATCACATCGCCAAAATGTTATCGACCCGTGCTGTATCGCTCCCTCCTCGACTGGCTCTTTCCACGAAAGCTGCTGTCGTCGCTGGTCGTCGCCAAGCTGCGCTGACGGCTGTGTATACCAAAAATGCAGTCAGGTCCATCCAGTCTGTTGCTCAAACCGACAGGGTTTGCTTTCATCACTGCCCGCATTCCTGGTGTGCTGACATACAGTATGTAGGATACGATCACTCGTCTCCTTTACTCTCTCGGTACGAAACGTGAGGTCGAACGTCACCTTCGCATCTTCTCGTCCTCTTCGCATCCGTCTCAACCCGCAAAATTTGCTGTCATCAAAATCGGTGGCGCAGTACTCGATGATCTCGATGAGCTGGCACTTAGCCTTAGCTTCCTCTACCGCGTGGGGCTCTACCCTGTTGTTCTCCATGGCGCCGGTCCACAAATGAACGACATTCTCGAGGGCGAGGGCGTTAAGCCGGAGTACATTGATGGCATCCGTGTCACTGGTTCGTTCCTTTCCCTCATCCTTTCTCTCTCGCTATGTCATTATATTCGGCTCATATTTTGTAGATTCAAAGACGCTACAAATCGCCCGTCGTGTTTTCCTCGAAGAAAACTTGAAATTAGTTGGCGCGCTCGAGAAGCTCGGTACACGTGCCCGTCCTATCACCTCTGGAGTTTTCACCGCTACCGCTTTGGATACTCAGAAGTACGGTTTGGTCGGTAAGATAACCCGAGTGGACAAACGGCCTATTGAGGCGTCGATTCGTGCTGGTGCATTGCCTATCCTATGCAGTCTCGCTGAGAGCAATGAAGGCCAAATTCTGAACGTCAATGCAGACGTCGCCGCGGGAGAACTTGCCAAGGAACTTGAACCCATGAAAATCGTCTTCGTTAACGAGAAAGGTGGTCTATTTCACGGCGTGACGGGAGAAAAGCTCGACCTAATTAACCTAGATGAAGTGTGTGTGTTCTTTCTATCTCCTTGAAATGCTCTGACCATAGTGAAATGCTAGGAATACGATCAACTCATGAAGGAATCTTGGGTGAAGTACGGCACAAAGCTCAAGCTGCGAGAATTCAAAGAGCTATTGGATGTCCTCCCTCGTTCATCTTCCGTGGCAGTCATCTCTGCCGCTAACCTTCAGCGAGAGCTATTCACTGACTCTGGCGCTGGTACACTTATTCGACGTGGATACAAGCTTCGCAAACATCAAACTTTGGAAAGCATCGGGAAAGACCGACTTCGCCAGATTGTCGCTGAGCGCGATGAAGCTATTCGAAATGGCAGAGAAAGTGTCGCGGAAATCCTCGCCGTTCTCGAAAATGCCAAACCGGGAGAGTGGTCAATTTATGCCGACGAACCACTGGACGCCATTGCTATCGTATCGCACCCGGAAGGTCAGACACCGGTGTTGACGAAACTTCTTGCGTCTCGCGCTGGGGTGCTCAATGGCGTGCTCGACAACGTCTGGAATGCATTGAAGAAGGATCATCGACAACTTGTATGGACGACGTCTATTTCGCCCCCTGCTGCCCCTTCTACATCTGTCTCTCACCCTGCTCAGGGTGAAGAGATGGTTGACCGCTCTTGGCATTTTGATCGTGCAGAAGGTTCCTTCACACGTTCTGGCCGCTCCTTATTCTGGTATGGCATCGGCGACGTGGGTGAAGTGGAGAGGATCGTCAGAAGCCTCGAACAGAGCGAGCGAGTTGGGAGGTCCTACCTCCCTGTTGGACTTGCAAAAACACAATTAGGTGGGAGTAGAGGCTTTGCGACACTGACACGTCGAGTTGGGGTCGCTAATGGCAGCCGGGGCTACGCTACCCATGCACCCACATCCTCCACGGAGCCAAAGCGTGTTGCATTGATCGGGGCGCGGGGATACACTGGGCAGGCGCTGACCTCGCTGTTCAACGCACACCCACACCTTTTGCTCACACACGTCTCTTCTCGTGTTCTTGAAGGGCATCCCCTAGAAGGGTATACCAAGGCGCCTATCGCGCATACGAACCTCTCAGTGGAAGATGTAGAACGTATGGAAAAACAAGGTGAAGTTGATGCGTGGGTGATGGCACTTCCCAATGGGGTTTGCAAGCCTTTCGTTGACGCTGTCGAGAGGGGCTCTAAGGGAAGGCTAGGAGAGGGCAGCGTAATTGTGGACCTGAGCGCTGATTATCGATTTGAGGACAACTGGACCTATGGATTGCCTGGTGAGGGATCATTTCCTTTTCCTGCATTGTAAAGAGGTTTTGGATTCATAATGTCATTTTTTTTTCTTTTACGCCGCGGCTTGTGTTTGACTCCTTCTGGATCCGATTAGAACTATATGGGCGCGCCGACATTCGCGCCTCTAAAAGGATCTCAAACCCTGGTTGCTACGCCACTTCGACCCAACTCCTTATCGCCCCTCTGCTTCCGTATCTTGCTGCACCCGCCTGGCCCACCGTATTCGGAGTTTCGGGCTATAGCGGTGCGGGCACTGTCACACAGCCAGAGGAGGGAGGAGCCCGCCCAGTGACGTTACCCAAAGTAACGCCCGAGAGTCTCGGAGGTGGTGTTCGCCCGTACTCGCTTACCGACCACATCCATGAACGCGAGGCGGGATGGCACCTCTCTAAGCTGCTCCCGGCACCCGCTGATGCGACCTCTGCCCCAACCTCAAAACCTCGCGTGCAACTCGCCTTTATTCCCACCGTAGCACCCTTCTTCAGTGGCATCCTCAGCACGCTCTCCTTCCCATTATCGACGTCGAAGCTCAGCGCAAGCGATATTGCGTCGCTCTATACTTCATACTATGGCGGCGAGCGCCTCGTGCGCATACAGAAGGGTGTTCCGACGCTCGCAGATATACAGGGGCGCCACGGGTGGGTCGCCGGTGGGGCTCAAGTGCACAGTGGACTCGAACGCGTGGTCGTCGTTGCGGGATTGGATAACCTGTTGAAGGGTGCTGCTACCCAGTGTCTGCAGGTATGTTCAGCACCCCCTGCCTCTACTTGCCCCTCGTCTGGATGGCTATGTGCTGATGATGATGTCTGCGACAGAACTTGAACCTGGCCCTTGGGTATGACGAATATGCGGGCATCCCTGTGAACAAAGATGATGCCTAGGATTCGCTCTTGTTAAGTGGATGTTTTATAACAGAAATTATATGTATGTCCCTCAAGTTCAGGTGATGCAACTGACAATCGGTTGATCGATCAAGCATGTATACAAAGATCATGTAGATCCTTCGATCGGACGTACGGGCAGTTCCTGTTGTATTCTTTGGCGCAGTGACTTTAGACGCCCATCCAGAGATGGCAGGGACTCATTCACTGAGGAATCAAAGCACTGCGTCAGACCTTTGGAGCATATTGACTCGATGACGCCATAATGCATACGCTCAGATTAAGCGAGCCACCAGAAGTGGTTGTATGTGATGAATTCGCCCGGGTTCGTGCTAACCTGATGAAGATAAATGGACGGACAGAATTGCAGATGCCAGTAATCTGTAAGACGAAAATCGAGGCGGTGTAGTAGTGTGACCGTGACACTGCCAGCACACACCTCTGCGGCTCTCTTGCTTTCGCTCGCCAATGACTCCCCCCCGGGCGCTCCACATCTGGCTGCCGAGCCCTTCGCCCAGCGCGGTGCGTGAGCAGCGGCGCCCACCCGCCCTCACAGCTCATTTGGCTCCCATAGGCTAGAAAGCCCCCTCACGCAAGCGCAGGGACGTTCATCCCTCACTATGTAGATGCACCCGATCGTCGCCCTCCGTTCCGAGCCGGACTCGCCAGCGCGCACTCGGAGCTCTCAGAAGACAAGCGAGTGCAACACGTAGACTCTCGCTTCAGAGCTTTTCGATCGGCACGGATTACTCGTATTCGAGTCCTTGCCAGTGCTACCCTTGTTGAGCAAATAATTAAGTAATTATGAATATTCAACTTGGATATCGGATATTGATTCCAATGCTCGGTATCCGCTGGCCGTCACACATTTTTGCTGCACCTCATCCCTCGGAACATTGATCAACTCCAAGCGTGAATGACATGGAAAATCGACTTGCCATCGACTCTTACATGCCCGAAAATTTGATGGGGCTTGTGCGCGTTCGGTGGCAACATGTTACGTTTCTCTAGCCCCATTTCTGGCTAACGTTGGAGCGCAGGAACATGTGCCCTCGGCTGATTGCGCAGGGTCGACGTACATGCCGGAGAATGAGGTCACTGGTAAGCCACCCCATAACACGGAGGTTTCAAAAAGGAGTCCCTTGTCCTGGCTGATGAAATTAAGGACGTCCCCGGGCTACAGCAGATCACAGCCCACAGTCCAGAAAAGCGAGCCGAACTTGACTGGCCTTGGCCTGA
>JBBPKG010000603.1:0-16391 GCA_038089115.1 Fistulinella cinereoalba | reverse complement strand
ACAACACTCAAGGTGGAGAGCACAGGAGCAGGGTAATGATAGGGTCATACCCCATGGTCCCGCACAGGGCAGGGAAAAAAATGAAATGATAACACAAGAGCCAGACTGGTCAATGCAATGCAAAGCCACCACACTTTCCACTCTTCGTTTGCTATACTATCCTCCTCCATCCGCAATTGTGCTAAAGCACGCTCTCGGACTGTGAGCCAGTGACATGGCGACGACGAGAAATCAGGCAATACGAAGATCGCGCCGAGAGCAACAATCGTAGTAAGCGTTCCCTCAATGTAGAATAACCATCTGCAAGCAAGTAATTATAATGATAATTTCGAAACCGAAATACGGGAGTACCTCCACGCTGCATATCCCAAGACACCTTCCATAGAACCAAGAATCGCAGATGCTATGAGGGGGCCGAACGCATTGCTAATCATAAGGCCGCATGTCAAGGCAGCAGTCCTTTCCCCCACCTCGTTGCGCCTATACCTTTCAGACAATCGGCTATTTATCAGCGGCACTGACGATATGCATGACTTGCCATTTAGAGAGCAGAAATAAGGCCCCGGGATAAAAGGCAGCCTCAACAATGCCGATGAAGAACCGTGTCAACACAACACTCATATATCTTGACAAAAATTGGTTAGCCTATGAAACTTCAAGTTAACAAGATTGAGGATCTACGTGGTTGTTGTGCCTGAAGGAGAGTTATTCAGCCAGGTCATGACGGAAAGAATAAATCTAATCGTACCCGTAAGTGCAGATATAAAACCCCAAATAACCATGCACCCAGGGAGATACAGAGATGGGCTCCCAATGTGGTTCAGGAGCATATTTCTGTCAGGTCAAGTTGCATTTATCACTCTAGAACGAGCCAAGGAAGACCTACGAAGGCACTTGCATGAGGATATAACCGATATATAAGGCACTCAATATATCATTGAGTTGGTGGTTTTGCAGATGAAGATCTTCCTCAAAACCATGTAGTCTCACTGCACTTGTAGGATATCAGGTCAAAATACATGGCTAACCGTATCGTTCAACTTACGCGGCGTTGTTACGGTCGATCTAGGCCATCATCCCTTGCATGAAACGCAGCGCAGAGTGCCAGTGGGGAGTGTGTAAATCTCACGATGTTGAAGATATATGTGGAAAATGGCTTTGACTCACGTATAGCAGAGCAGACAGTGCCTCCGCAAGTCTCAGGTGCCAGTCGGTCGGAAGCTGGCGGCCAGGATACAGGTTGTGAGCACGCAGCCAGAACAAAGGGCTGAATTCGCTTCCGAGTTTACATTGGCCTGTGACGCAATATCACATAAATGGTCGAAGTCAGAAGGCCAAAGCTTCGGCTGCAATTCTGTTGGGTCGCAAGGATAGATCGCAAGTATCTGAACGGCCACGGGAGAATTTCAGGTATGGACACATGCACCTTGGTCAATCGAGCGACTCTGCACGAACTTAGATTTTCTATGGCCATTGTTAATTCCGTGCATAAACGCTAGCCAGTGAGTGGAGGCAGCAGAGCCCTGGTTAAAATATCATATCTTGCGCGCAAGACATAAAAAAGCCACCACTCAGAGTAAGTACCGGAATCCTTTGGCGCGATTCAGCAGGGCATCCTCGGCTTCCAGCTTTTGATTTAGAGATAGCAGGTGTCTTCTGAAGATCCATGACATAAGGATACATAAGACACTCGTCGCGATGCAGATTGCATAGGACTTCGCATAAGAAGGGCCCCACGCAGATGGCCAGATATAACTACCACAGTGTGAGAGTCAGCAAAGAGAGAAAACGGGTTTCATCATTTACTCACGAGCCAATCACATTGCCGAATGACGAAAACGAGTTGATGAATGCAAGAGCCACTGCACGTTTAGAAGGAGGTTGTGGTATGGAGTTGCTAGCCCACGTCCAGAAGACTATGTAACCAGCGTAGGACTGAGCCATGAGAAACCTGTGTCAAGTGCGTTATAAGACATACAGCGCGAGACCTCCAACATAACACTCACAATGAAATGTAGCGGATCACAGTATTCATGCTCAGCATCGCCATTGAAAATCCAACGATACCCACTGACAAAGGCACTGCGACATGGTACAGGCGCTCACCGCGCAAATCAGAATGTCTATAGAAAGATAGTGAATGCTAGTTTCAAACATGAAATCTTGGTGTAGGATCACCTGGACGTTTTAAATGCTACAAACGTTGCAAATGCCCAAGGTGGGGAGCACAGGAGAAGAGTTATTGTCGGGTTATATCCCATGGTCGCACCCAGTGTAGGGAAAAAGGCATTGAATGACAAAGAAACGACCATGCCCGTCAGTGCAATGCAGAGCCACCAAACCTTCCAGTCCGAGAGTGCCAACATTAGTCCGGTCACCTGTCCTTTCATATCATCAGTCCCAGCACCGTCTGCTACACCATCCTCTTCCATTCGTAATTGTGCCAGCGCGCGCTCCTGGGCCGTGAGCCAATGACACGGGGACGACGGGAAATCAGGCAGCACAAAGATCGCGCCGAGAGCAACCACCACAGTGAGTGCCCCTTCTATGTAAAACAACCATCTACGGACAAGAATTAGTTCGTCAAGAAACGCATCTTAAAGCCAAAAGTACCTCCACGCTGCAAATCCTAAAACGCCATCCATTGAATCAAGGATTGCAGATGCCATGAGGGACCCGAAGGCATTACTAATCATGAGGCCGCATGTCAAGATAGCAGTCCTTTCTCCCAGCTCCCTGCGCTTATACCTGTCCAAGAGTCAAAAACATTTCAGCAAAGCCAAGAAAATGCTTGACTTGCCACTTAGAGAGAAGAAATAGGGCCCCTGGGAAAAATGCAGCTTCAACAAAGCCAATGAAAAATCGCGTCATAAGAGCACCGGTATATCTTTGCAAAAATGCTTAGATGAAATACGGAAATGTGGAGAACTTACGTGGTCGTTGTGCCTATGAACATCATAAGTATGAATGAACCAGATTTAGTGGAAAAAATGTGCATCATCACCCGTAAGTACCGATATGATGCCCCAGATAGCCATGCACCCGGGGAGGTATATAGACGGCCTCCCAATGCAGTTTAGAGACATATTACTAGCGCGTCAGGTCGCATTCATCAATTTAAAGATTAGAACAAATGGAAGCACGCTCACGAGGGTACTTGCATCAAGATGTAACCAATGTATAACGCACTCAGGATATCATTGAACTGGCGACCTTGCAAATGAAGATCTTTCTCGAAACCATGAAGTCTTGCCGCGCTTGGTTCGTCTAAGATCAAAGCCCAGCTTCTTGTATTGGCCCCACTTACGCAACATTATTGCGATCGACCTAGGCCACATCCGCTGCATCAAGTTCAACGTTATGCGATAGATACCACAATTGACTCACGTAGTTGAGAATGTAAATTAATACTAATATGGACATTCGGGCGTCCAGTTTCCTCAGGAGATTCTTTTCTATTTGTTCCCTCTCCTCCTGACAGGAATAAAGCATTCTTTCATGCAGAATATCCCTATATGATAGTCCAGTCGTTGCTCCGTCCTCGGAATCCCTCAAGTCCGCTGCTTATTAGAACAGACGGATTTCAAACGCACCGTGGCAGAACCTCAAGTAAACACGACTGAGGGTGCGAATAACGTTGACTCACGTAGGGTGGAGTAACTAGCATCTTGATATGTTCCATGTGACATAATACACGCGCCCGAGTTCGATCAGAATTTGCCTCTTGCCAGTGTAGGCCGATGCTGTGGAAAGGTTGGGCTGGACTTCCTGCCAGTGTGGGAATGGATTTCGACTCGGCTAATCGGAGTGGGAGTGAAACGGTGACTCAGCACAATTCTACAATACTAGTGGTAGCCATTGAACGACGTGCTATAGAAAGTACCTAAAGCCCTTCGGTAATCCGGAATCTCGCTCTATTATCTCTGCTGCCTTGTTCAGCTGTGCGAGGTGTAGTCGGTAAACCCAGCACATTGTAATGCTCAGCAAACCTGTCGCGATGCATATAGTATAGGAATGAACATATGTTGGTCCCCAGTACGATGGCCAAATGTATCTGTTTGAAATTTACGGTGTTAGCAGCTTCACATCTTACATGTGATCTTAGGGCACTCACGAGGCCCCGACGTTGCCAAACGTAGCGATGGTGTTGATGAAAGCAATCCCAACGGCCCGTTTGGAGGGTGATTCGGGAATAGAATTGCTCACCCAGGCCATGAAAACCACATAGGCAACGGTAGCTTGGGTCATAAAAAAGCTGCTAACAGGTTGAAAACTGGTTTACCTCACTAAAATAGACACGACATACAATGAGACATAACGAGTCATCGTGTCCATTGTTGAGATCGCAATCGCGAACCCAGTAACGCCAACCATTATGGGACCAGTGATGTGCCAGAATCTATCGCCACTAGAATCCGAGTGCCTGGGAATCAGAAGAAAGTCAAGTGCGGTGCGACTGATTCAAAGATTACAAACCTTGTCACCAAGAAAGACGTTGCCGTTCCCACTAGCCAAGGCGGAGCACACAGCAAAAGTGTGATGGTCGGACTGTAACCCATGGTTGCACAGAGCGTAGGAAAGAAGTTGCCGAATGACAGAGCAAAGTTCATGCTCGACAGTGATATGCCTAACCACCAGACCTTCCATTCTGTCACTGTATCCCATAGACTATATTCTTTCGTGGCCTGATCTCGGTGCAAGCCACAAGCATCCTCCTCCATTCGCACCCGTGCAAGAAGGAGTTCCTCTTGTGTGAGCCAACTGGCTGGAGATGTAGGGAAGTCCGGGATTATGAAAACAGCGATTGCGGATACAATTACAGTCAGAGCGCCCTCGATGAAAAATAGCCATCTTGAGGAGAGTAAGAAGAGTATATCAAGGGGAAAGTCAAGTTTCAATCACCTCCAAGCGGGGACACCAAGCACGCCGTCCGTTACGGACAAGATACCAGATGCAACGAGTGCACCAAAAGCATGGCTGACGGAACTTCCACAAGTGAGAATTGCCATCCTTAGACCGAGTTCATTACGCGTGTACCTTTTGTCTGGGAGTAAGGGTGGATACTGATGGTATTCATGAAAGAAATTACCATCTAGAAAGAAGGAAAAGAGCCCCTGGAAAGAACGTAGCCTCCACAAACCCGAGCAGGAAACGCGAAAAAAGAGCTGTATGGTAACTAGAAAGTCATCAACGTTAACGAGCCCAAGATTAGCGCCAATGGCTTTGCTAACCTCTGGGAAGCACCAGTAGTAATAGACACCACGCCCCATAACGACATACCGCCGGAGAGGTATATCGACGGCTTCGCAATCCTACTAAGGAACCAATTCCTTGGCTCCTATATTCATATATGTTCGCATCGAAGGGGGTGGAGACTCACGAAGGGGTTTGCATTAGCATATATCCAACGTATAGAATGCCAATCAGGGTGTTGAACTGAGTCCCGGACATGTCGAGATCGCGTTCCAGACCTTGCAATCTTGCAGCCCTGCGCATGATGAGTTCACAGTTAGTTACTGAAACAGGTTGATGTGTGGCTCACGCTGCATTGCTTCGATCCATCTTGAAGAAAAGGCTTGAGCTTGGGTGCCAATACGAGCTGCAGCGGGTCCGATTGCAATTTCACTCACATAGTTTATGATATAGATAAAGACAAGGAAGGCACAGCGGAGGTCCAGCTTGCGGAGAAGTGTTTCCTCGACTTCCTTGCGGCGTCCTCCAGTGTTGGTTTCTTCACTGACGTCTTGCTGTTCTATAAATGTGCCATATTCCCCTGGCCCATTTTCCTCTCTGCGAAGTGCGTCAGATGGGACAAAGGACATGTGTTGTTTGAGCCGGGGTAAGTAAGAGCGACTCGGACGAGTGTCTTATCACATTCCGCAACAGTTTGCCGTGAGTACTCGGAGTCGGAACCGAGTGACATTGACCAACTTTAACTTTATGTGAACTACAGGCCCTCGCACTCAACATGGCCGAGTCGACGACAGGGCTCATGAAACCACCACCCTCGACGGCCACGCCATCTACATACCATAGAATTATCACCTCTGCCTTTCAGATCCCATTCGATCCCCAGTCATCCATCCCTGTCGGTATCCTAGCGTGTCAACGTAAGGCATCGACCCGATAAGACAAGCATCCCACCAAGACTGACCCTGTAGGCGACCCTCTCCTACGCGAGCTGGAGACGACTGTTGTGAGCTCCCGGATATCAGAATCGCCCCAGATATCAGGTGGAAGAAAGGGAAAGAAGGACGTTGCGTCTACAACACCAAGAAGCCCCATTCTCGAAGTTGTTTTGCATGATACTGTCGTGTTCCCCGAAGGCGGTGGCCAGCCTTCCGACACTGGACTAATTCAGACCGATGAACGAGTTTGGGTAGTTGCACAAGCGAGGCGTCACGGTGGACATGCTGTCCACTATGTGCAGGTAGAAGACCCGGAGGTGGATATTCTCCACTTTGCTACGGGAGTTAAAGTCTTGGTCAAGCTTGGAGATGCTGACTGGGATCGTAGGTATGATCATGTGAGTATTTACATTTTACGGGGCCCTGTTATGGCAAGCCAACTATACTATGCAGATGACGATGCACACGTCTCAGCACCTCTTGTCCGCTGTTCTCGAGGAGCGTCTCAACATCGAGACGCTTTCCTGGTCACTGACGGATGCACCTGCCCCGTGTTATGTTGAACTAGCGAGAAGTATGTCCAGCGATGAAATAGAAAGCATTCAGGCTGGGGCAAACCGATACGTCTACGAAGGGCGCAGTGTCCATGTTGAAGTCCAGGGAGATGGAAAGACCTAACGGAGATGCGTCTGGTGTCGGGAACACGATCCCGGCCGACTACACTGGTGGAGTCATGAGGGTCGTGGTCATCGATGGGGTTGATCGAAATCCGTATGTCCTTTGCAGTGGCGGGTGGTCGAGATGATTGACGAAAACACTGGCAGATGCTGCGGGACCCATTGGCCCACACTGCACAATCTCCAGCTGTTTCTAGTCCCCCAAACAGAGACTCTTGCACGGTCGAACACGACCTCTGCGAGGCTGTATTTCTTTGCTGGGCCACGACTCGTAGAACATTTCAGTCACTTGCACAAGCAGCTCGCGGCGACGGCAGCGATTCTCAGCTGTGGGCCACCTCAGGTTCGAGCGCGTGTGGAGCAGGTGGTGGCCGAACGGAAGAGAGCGGAGAAGCGAGTTGACGAGCTCGAGTCTGAGCTCTCAAGGCACATCGGAGAGGGGATCGCGGAGGAGATGGCGGGGCGAGTGTTTGTGAAGCATGTGCATCGCGTGGACGACTCGGTGAATGCCCTCGGGTTCTTGAGCGCCATCGCGACCGCGTTTGCGGGTGCTGCGCGCGCCGAGACGGAGTATCTTGTTGTGCTGTCGTCGACGGGGTCGTGTCAGAGTGCGACGGGGACCAGCGTGCTGCTGGTCGTCGGGTCGGCTGAGGGGCATGTGCAGGAGGCGGGTCGGCTGCTGCGGGAGAGGCTCGGAGTGAAGGGAGGGGGGAAGGGGAGCCGATGGAGCGGGAAGCTGACGGGGGTCTGGAAGGCGGGGCGCGAGATTGCGGACACGCTTGGAGTGGTGCACGTGCGGATGTAATGTAATGTACTAATTGTCGTCGTCGTCGACCATGAACTCGCTTGCGCTGTTGTCCCGCCAGGTCGACGTGCTCGTCACCCCGCGCACGCCGCCGTCCACGCCGGTCGACGCAAGCCCGCCGTCCCTCCCCGCGCGACGCCGTGGCTCTGACGCCGGCCAGCGGGCCTCCTCCGCTCCCGCTCGTCCCCGGCGCTCCTACTCCTCCCCCTCTGGTTTCTTCTCAATTCCCTTCCCCCAGCCATCCGTTTCTGATCCCGCCGTCAGATTGCCGCCAGCCCTCAGACTCAGGAGCACCCTCAGACGTCTCTTCTTTGTCCGTGTCTTCGTCGTCCTCTGGAACACGATATCTGCTACCTGGGCCGCCTGGTCCCCCGCCGACATCGATCCCGCCCGCAACCAGCCCCACCACACCCCCGCCATCGATCTCTCTCCTGCCCCACCATGTCCATCCCATCCCGTGTGCGCCATCCCCCCCAGCTCCCTCCCGACTCCCCCCTCGTCCCCCCCTCCGCCCCTACCGAGACCACAGCACGATTCCCACCGTCCCCCAGCCGCCGCCCCCCGCGAAACTACCCCTCCGTTGCCGGCCCACAAGACCCCGTTCCATCTCCCCAAGACTCTGGTGCTCGACTTGGACGAGACCCTCATCCACTCCACCTCGAAGCCCATCTCCCTTTCCTCTGGCGGATTTGGCCTCCTCGGTCTGGGAAGGCGCAACAAGGGCCACACAGTCGAGGTAGTTCTAGGCGGTCGCAGCACGCTCTATCATGTATACAAGCGCCCTTTTGTCGACTACTTTCTTCGCAAGGTACGTCTCGTCGGTCCACCATTTTCCCCTGCGAATATCGTCCTACCCCAGGTTTCTGGATGGTACACACTGGTTGTGTTCACTGCTTCCATGCAAGAGTATGCAGATCCCGTCATCGACTGGTTGGACGCTGGTCGTGGCATCCTCGCCCGTCGTTTCTTCCGCGAGGTGCGTCCCCACGCCTAGGCATCCCCCTGCATCCTCAATCCTTCCCCCAGTCCTGCACGCTACTCCCAAATGGCTCATATACCAAAGATCTGTCCATCATCGAACAAGATCTCTCACGCGTCTGCCTCATCGATAACTCACCCATCAGTTATCGTGTCAATGAAGGTTAGC
This sequence comes from Fistulinella cinereoalba, assembly GCA_038089115.1. Lineage (NCBI taxonomy): Eukaryota > Fungi > Basidiomycota > Agaricomycetes > Boletales > Boletaceae > Fistulinella > Fistulinella cinereoalba. The sequence goes on along the minus strand of JBBPKG010000603.1, from coordinate 7,634 downwards.
ACCACTATCCCTCCCCTCACATTCGTTCTCACTCCGTCCAACCCCGACAGCGAACGGTATACCCATAGAAGGATGGACCCATGACCCTCATGACGAAGCCCTCCTTGACTTACTCCCAATTCTCGACTCTTTGCGCTTTACCGCCGACGTACGTAGAGTTCTCGGACTTCGCGGCTTCTCATCATGATGCTTGATGTTTGCAATCTTCGTCACATGATTCATCTCATCAAAGAGCGCATAGCCCGTCATTTGCATCTTCACAGCACATTCCCTCTTTGCATGCACTCGCATTCCCCGCCGCACACTCGTAGTTTAGTGACCAATGTTGCATAATTTAATGTTGATTATCCTGTACACTACCGACTTCAGAACACCTCCCAAAGTCTGCAATGAGCAAAGAAACGCGTGACGCTATTAAATGGAGGTGATGGGATATAGGTAGTAGATAATGGAACATGCTACCCCACACTCGAGGTGCCAATCTGAGTATCATACAGAATACTACATCGCCAGAGCCGCTTGTAGTTCCCTCAACTGTGCTTCCTCGTCGTCCTCTACTGCAACAGGTTGTTTGGCCATCGGGGCTAGGGAATCAGTGAACAATCTCATCAGTGGCGTGATAGCTTGCCGCTTACCCGCTTCCCGTGCGCCCGAAGGAATATGTACAGGTACATGTTCCGCGCCGGCTAGACGCTCGTCTAATTGCTGCTGCTCGAGTTCCGCCAGTTGCTCCTTCAGATCGTCCTGCGCGAGTCGTAAAATGCTTGTGATACCCCACCAGCAGCGGTTGCTTTACCTCGTCAGCGAGATCAGTCGGTGCAGATATTGCCTCCGCGATTTCGTTGGCCACCTCTCGCTGCTCAGCAATCCTTGCCATCGTCGAATCCACATCATTCGTTGTCCTAGGGGACACTATCAGTCCCAGACGAGCGACGCGAAGAAGCGACAACGCACATGTGCCCATGAATCTGCCCGAGCACCTCCGAAGCCTGCTTCATGGCCCGCATTGTCTCCAGGTTGAGGTTGGCCGACTCGAGGGTGTTGATCTGTTGCTCCAGCTGTAGACGCTGGCCATTTAATCGTTCCATCTCCGCCTCGCTCTGCTTCTTTCTGCGCAGTGCCTGAGTCGCAACTGGATTGGCGCAGAGGTCACTCAGAGGGTGCAAGGGTCTGTTACTGACGACGTACCAGCTTTATTTGATACGGCATTGTCCTTTGCCTTCTTCAACTCCTCGTCTATCTTCTTCTGGAGGTAGTCTTCCTTCTTCTCTATCATCTGCAGCTGTTGCCTCAGTGACACGATGGCATCGCGGGCGGCCTGTTTGGGGTCCCGCCTGCCTCCAAAGAAAGACATGAAGCTAGACATCATAGTCAGTGTAGATACAAGAAGAGCAAGGGAGACGAGCGGTGGGGGTGGCTCGCTGCGGGCTAGACTGTATTTTCTACAAAAGGAAATACCCCTCAGCCGGATACACAAGCGCAGATTATGGGTATCAAATTTGCGCGTCTAGGTATGCAGAGACACAAGCCTCTGGCCATTAAGTGGCGAAGATATGTAGCGTACTCTACCAAAATCTGTCCATTACTCCTCCTTCTCCCCCTCAGTTCCGCTGCGGACTAGTTAGTATAGATCGGCGCTAGTCACGACACACTTACACGTCCTCGTCGCTTCGATCATCAGAAGCCCCGTGACCAGTCACCACGCGATATGCAACACGGCAGATCATCCAAAACCAGATAATCTGAATCACCTTTTGCACAACAGTGAGCAAGCGACGAAAGGGCAAGTGGGCTGGACTCACCTGCAGCGAGACCAGTAAAGCACAAAAGGTCTTATGGATGAAAGGGGAAAAATAGTTGCCTCTTTCGGGAGCCCACATTTCGGAGACGAGTTTCAAAGAGTCCACAACGGCAGTTTTGATGGATATCATGAAGAGCACGTGCCGAGTGACGAACCAAAATAATAGAAAAAAGGTGAACGTGACGTCGCAAAGGGTATACAGGCCGATGTAGCGCAGCATTTTGGCCAACTGAGGTTCATTGAGAAGCATTCGACCACGCGATGTTAATAAGCGCTTACGGGTAAGAAAATGTCACAGCAGTCCATCAAGACCATGATAAGGCACCCAATGCGAGTGAAATTGTACGCGTAACTGGCGACCATGAGGATGATGGTAATGACATGGTGCATCATCATTTGAACATGATCCTTCCTCCGAGCCTCAGCATTGAGGATCAGCACTTGGTGAAGGTAGAAGGCGGTCTGGGTGAGGTAGTAAAATTTAAGGGTACCGGGGAGGGGGAAGTGAGGATAATTCAGCCACAAGTCCTCAGGGTTCAACACTCGGGTGGGAAGGTTGCGATGCACATACTGTAGGAGAAGAGCGTCAGACAACGACACCAGCAAGGGAGTCACATACGATGCCGAAAATGGTGCTGGCGGTGTAGTATATGAAGGACCAGCCTTGCTCGGCGAACCTCAACGTGCTTCTGTGTATCCTACGCGCATCCCTCTTGGGCATAGCATGAGGAGCATGCGTCCCAGTGGCGCCATTCTGAGGAGAAGAACCGTTGACCAAGCCGCCAGGAACACCATTAGCCTTGATCTTCTTCCGTTGCGACCGTGTCCAGTCGTAGGTAAGCTTCCATTTCGCAAATGGTTCCATCAGGTAGATGCGGGTTACGTCGCGTAATACGGCCATGACGGCGATGCACGAAACAATGAGGCAAGCATCAAGGATGCCAGTGGTATAATATAGCGAGGTGTGGAAGGAATCTGGATCTCGGGGCGGGGGTGTGGGGTACGACAGCGAAAGGAATGGGACGAAAAAAGAAGGGAGCCATTCCGAGACCTGCAAGCCGCTCATCTGAAGAGTCCGTATCAGCAGTAGGTCGTCAAAAATTTCATGAACGAACAAGAAACGTTCGACTCGGGTGCGGTTTTGCGCTTGTTTACCCGGTCACGTTTTTGGCGTAAGACACGACCAAAACAGATCTCCGCAACCACAGAGGCGCAGGGGCCGGCCGCGGTACTCAGGGACGCGACTACGGCGACGGGCACGACGACGGACACGACGAGCTCAGACCGCTCTTCGTTATTCCGAACGAGGAGTATCTGGAGGGTCCGTGGGAACCACCTGCCAGATCGAGATCTCATCCGCCCCACAGCGCCCGTCGAGTACCCGCTGCTACTGACATGGCTCAGCCGCCGAACACGACGCTCTACATCAACAACCTTAATGACAAGGTCAATAAAGAGGAGCTGCGCTCCCAGCTCTACGCCCTCTTCACGACCTACGGGAGAGTAATAGATGTCGTCGCGTCCAAAAGCCCCAAAATGAAGGGGCAGGCGTTCCTCGTGTTCACCGATCTTGCTGCAGCGACGACGGCCATGAGGGCATGCGAAGGCATGGTGTTCTATGACAAACCCATGGTTCGTCGCTTCCCCCTGTAGTCGTGCGGTGCGGTGCTGAGATCAACCTGCCCCCAGCGCATCACCTATGCAAAGACAAAATCATACGCGACCTGCCGAAGAGAGGATCCAAACTTTGTCCCCCCGACTTCGGTACATGCACGACCGGATGTTGCACAGATCGCAAAAGTCACCGTCTCTTCCGCGGAGAAGAGGCAGAGAGACGATGACACGACCGATGATCGGCCAAGCTCGAAACGAGAAAAACCTCAAGTGGACGGTAGCGATGAGGAGGAAATGGAAATTGACGAGGATGAAGAAACTGTGCAGCAAGTTCAGCCACTGGGTACGCCGGCCTGTCAAGTAGCGTGCCACAACTCACATCCTTTCCGAAGCCACTATGCCTGCCCCCATACAACAGCCGTCTGCGCGTCTCCTGTGCACAAATCTGCCGCAAGAAGTGACCGACGATGTTCTTTCTGTTCTCTTCCAACAGTGTGTACCCCAGTGTTTCCTCTTTTTTTCTGTTGGTCACGTCTGAGCAGATATCGGGGCTTCCTGTCAACTCATGTTGCACAATCGCCCACCCCAAATGCTGCAGGTGCAAAAGTCAAAATGGCACAGGTATTCTTCGAATCCGCTGAGCTCGCATCGACGGCAAAAGAAGCGCTGGACAACTTCACTCTCAAAAAGGGTTGGAATATGAGCGTCGTTTACTTTTGACCGGCTTGTTGCACTATATCTCGTTGCATGCAATATTCCGCCCACCGCCTTCGGGGTAGGTTTCCTGGTTGGAAAGTCGGTATAACTAGCTGAGCATGCATTATTGATAACGTCAGTTTTTAATTTGGCACCGTTGCTACGTTGCAGATCCTCGGTGTCGCGTGATAGGATATCGCGAGGTTTATGGGGGTCCTATCGGCCGGAAAGTTTGGTCTGATCCACTGTAGACACGATCTAGATAGCAACACTAGTCGAATCGGCTGCTCTGAGTATCTATACCGCGGATTCCGAGTGCCATGTCGACAATTGCCAATCTTGGCTCGGTTGTCCGCAAGCTGACATTGCATGTCACTTCAAACTGTACCACATCCATCCTCGCGATGTCTTCATTCTTTGGTTTGTGAGTCACTCTTCATTCACTGGCATTTCACAATGTGAAGCCGACGCGCTCGATTGCGACTCTTATCTCGCAGAGGAAAGACACGGACGTTCAAACCTCGAAAGGACGTACCCGAGGGAACAAAGCAGTACCAGTTGCGCAAGTACGCGGAAGCGACGCTGGTGAGATGTCACGGTTGCTGCTTCAACAAACAGTACATTTTGATACCAACGGCGGTCGTGCGTCACTTCAAGGGATCGGGCAACCTGAGACTCGCTGTACAGCTTCCGGAGGGTGAAGATTTGAACGAGTGGCTCGCCGTTCATGGCACGTCCCCATTCTTGCATACACAGGCGTCCACGGAAAGCTTATGTATCAGAACTTGAACTCAGCCGTTGACTTTTTCAATCACCTGAACATGCTCTACGGCACGGTAACGGAATTTTGTACCTCGCAGGAGGTGCGTACTAGGGTGCTGAGCTACTGGACTGCTCAGTAGTAGCCCATTTATTCAGTGTCCGATCATGTCCGCTGGCCCTCGGTGAGATATCGGTCTATCTCCGCCGCCTCATCCCTAATCGACGTCAAGATACGAATATTTATGGGAGGACGGCGTCAAGTACAAGAAACCTACCAAACTTCCAGCACCCGAATACGTCGATGCTTTGATGAACTGGGCCCAAAACATTCTAGATGATGAAAACATATTTCCCAATAAGATAGGTCCTGACGGTCGCCATCTGGATTTTATCGTGTTGAATACTGACTGATCATGTCAGGTGTCCCATTTCCCCGCAACTTCCGGGATACTGTTCGCACCATTGTCCGAAGATTATTCCGCGTCTACGCTCACATCTACAGCAACCATTTCGATCAGATCTGTGCCCTCGGTATCGAACGTATGTTGCAACGATTATCCATTGAGTAACCGTTTTCACAAGCCTTTCTATTCCAGCGCACCTAAATACCAGTTATCGTCACTTTTTCTTGTTCATTAATGAAGTACATTTTTTCCATACCTCTTGGATACTGACCGCTCATGTCTGTTATATCGTGTTTACAGTTTGACCTCGTAGAGAAGAAGGAACTCGCTCCGTTGGACGAACTTAACGACGCGATTCTAGCCGAGGATAAGACGCGATAATATCGACCAGCCCTCAACTTGTTCGGATCCCTTTATCTTTATGTGGTGCAAACGGATTTCATGCAAATTGTACCTATCACATTCATGTATGTGTGCACTACCGTAATACAGGTCCCTTGATTTGTGTGCCTAGAAGGCAGCATGATGGAATTGCAAATGCTACAGTTTTTGTATGCGTCGTGGAATGATATATTGCGAGGAAAACGGTGCTAGTGAGACGGGATGAGAAAAATGAATCTTGCGGTTGAACGACTTCAGAGGATCTCCCAATGTGTCATTCATTTTGATCATAAAGGCGAGGGTATTGCCATAATGCGTGAATGCTTTCGACCGTGGAAGTAAACGACACAGGTCGTTAGATTGTTCTCTAAGACTTGCTGAGTGCAATGGCCACAAGAAGAGCCACGACTTACCTTCACCACAGACCACTGCACAATGAGAGTTTTGATCCTTTCTTGAAGTGCTTGCCGACACGACTCGCAGGATAGCTGATCAGCTAAAGGCGCAAGGGCAGACTCCATGGTAGAGGTAGATAAATCTACCGCTTTTGAGTTAAGTTTGTGCTGCGATTTACATGTCCTTACCGGGCCTTGCATCCCAAGCAAGATAGGCAGATGCTAATGCCCATGCCCGCGTCAGCTTTTTCTGTTCGGAGTAATCGCAACTCGATGTGGGAGGATGGGGGTGTGGGGGCGGCAAAAGAAGGCGCTTGAGTGCATCGGCACGTCCAAAATGTAAAAAGAAGAGGCGCTTGAGGTACTTGGGCCCAATCCGTTCCGCCATTTCGTCTGTAAGTGAAGCAAGAGAAAACGAGAGCAAGTATGCCGAAGTCGGGACAGCAAGGTCATACAGATCGTGCGAGGCGGCGACCGCATAGAGCTCCAATGGGTAGATAGGCGCAAGTACCAAAAGGAGGTCATGAAGGGGAGCACCTGGGGCAACGTGTGCTTTGAGCGACATCCCGTATGTGGTCATAGCATCAAGTGCCGCCACGAGTGATTCGAAAGAGGGTGAATAATGAGAACAAGACATGTCATAAACAGCGTGCAATACGATATTGAGAATGGTCGAAGATTCTGGAACGAGAATGACAGGGCCAATGGGGCCAGTTTTTGCTTTCGGACCAGGTGGGAGTAAAGAGTTGAAGTTATTATCCGATGCAGCAAGAAGGACGTGGGTGTGTATGTAGAAAAATACGGAATCGGATGAAAGAAGGACAAGGTCAGGTGGGAGTGCGTGATTCTGTGCACCGGGGAAGAACGTCGTTGATACCGAAACCAACGTGTTTTCGTCAGGAGGTGAGTCAGACATGGGACTGAATGATTCCTGGAAATGCGATGGGTCATATTCAACACTACCACGACATGGGGTTCGCGCACTGGTGGGGTTGGAACCTGAGTTATCGTTGCGCCAGTCGGAGGCTCGACACGGCCGGATACAGGCTTTTCGGGCACGGGCATCTCGAGGTCGAGGGGCTCGGAGACGAATTGGAGAACAAAGTCCCACTCGGCGTTCTCTACAGAATTGGACATGACACCTGGTTCGAGGAAGAAGGAAAGAATAAATATGAATGACTGAGGCTATGGACACTTGAAAGACCAGGGCGAGGACGAGACGGAAACAGGGGAAGCTCCAAAACGCACGGCAGAACGGATTAAGAATGTTCTCTGTAGATCACGGGTTTAAACTCCGAGGCACGGTATGAGCTGTCTTAGATAACATAAGCCCTCTTGTTGGTCCTCACAATATATAAGTACAAATGGCCCTTCGGGCATTCCTGGTCCCAGCATTCCCGCACGCGAGCAAGCAAGTGCTAGAAAACTGCAGGAAGGAAAGGAGGTATATTATGAAATGACAAGGTAACAGATAACCAGCGCAGGACGAGGATTCCCGCAAGACAGAAAAGTCGGACGTACATGTAGAAAGGTTAACAACCCGGAGAACTGCACCCGCAAAGGTTGTATCATATTGAAGAT
>JBBPKG010000599.1:0-13210 GCA_038089115.1 Fistulinella cinereoalba | reverse complement strand
TCTAGAGTAGGAGACAATGATGTTATCACAGGCGTTCTTCCCTTCCTCCCTAGTGCCCCTTTATCCCCGTCAACCAAGTTCTTTCGTTGAATGCCTCGTTGTGGTTTGTGCTTTCCGCGCTACAATCTTCAATTCATGCTGATCCGCTCGATTCAGACACCCATGGGCACATTCCCTATTGCAATCAGCGCCATACTGTTTCCTTAGTCCTATAAAGAGTTCGACCCGCCCGAATGCTCTCTTTATCATATTATGAGTACCCCTTCCTGGCCCACACAATGCTATCCACATCGCTCCTGGAACGGGCGTTAACCATGTACTGGTACTCACTCCGGACCTAATCGTCCAGTAACCTCGAGCTCTACGTGAGCCCCATGGCCCGTTTTCAGTGCATCAATGTCTTTGCCAAGAACCATTCGGGTTCTATGTATCATCGTACGTGCCTAAGTTCCTACACATGAAACACCCCTAAGCTTGCGTCTAGGTTTTATTCAAAGGGCTTTCAGCACCCGCATCCTAAATTATTATCCTAGTACTCATATTTCTGACTATGGGGTCGGCATCACAATTCTACATATGTTTAAATGGACCTCCTAAACATACATCGTTCGATCGGCGGTCGACACTAATTCTCCAAGGTGTCCGCTCTCACGCGGAAAAACTCGTTGCCAAAGGCCTTGTGTGGAACGTGGCGGAACGTGGAGAAACATTCTGAATGACTGAACGGTCCCAGTAAACTGCGAGTAATATTGCTGGACCGAAGATGTGTGATAATGTCAGTTGACATGTAGGTCTCTGACGGCGTTGGTCAACTTGGTCATTTGCTCAGATTCTGCATAGGTGAAGGCTCGAGCTACCCATGCTGCCATAAAACAGCCCAGCGTCTTTGACTTGTGCAACGGCCTTTGGAAGAGATCGATTTCGATACGGTGCAGCAATGATGTAGTACGCACCTCGTTGCAATATTGTGATAGTGTGTGATAAGTTTAGACCAAGCGGAGCCTACCTGATAGTATCGGAAGATATGAGGTGTAAGTGACTGAGACAAAATAATTGAAAATTCGATGTCAGTGAGTACTTATGTGCATATGCTGTAACCCAGATCTGAGAGCATGTAGGTGGCGTGGAACACTACTAATAGGGGGCATTCTGCGCGAAACGTGCAACATGAATGAAAAGAGCATAGAAGCCGTGTAACTTGATTCATCAAAACTGCCTAACCAACCCTCGGCTTCACCAGAACCGCCACCGAGGCCAATCTGGCGCGGGCCAGAGACTCGATTCCAGCAAAGACAACACACTGGAACCCACACACATCTACCATGGGAACGTGCCAGCGGCAACCCATTCCGCGGCTAGTTGCTGGGTGTCCCGGAGACGCTTGACAGCTTTCCTAGCGGAACGCCGTGCTTTCTTGATCCCTCTGGGACCGAATTTTCCGGGGAGGCACGTATAAAAGCTCGACTGCTGCATACTTTGATGCCCATTGTACATCAGATGCGCTGCTTCAAAGAGGGAGCGAGCGAACAAAACGTCGCATGTCTGGGAGATGGGGCGTAGGTCGTGTAGGGATATGACGTCTCTGAGGGGAGGGGCGAGATGAGGCTGCCGCCACTCCATCTGGCAGAGTAAGGGGTCAGCCGTCGCCGCATGGTTTTCGTCGAGGACGACAAGCATGGTATCTTCGAAGGGGCTGTGGATACCCACTCGAAGCTGCCAGGTATAATAGGCAGCCTGGGTGCGGAAGATCTTTATTGTCATTGGTGCTGTTTGTCCATGATTTGGGTAGGTTCCTACAGAAAGCCGAATGTATTCATGATGTATGCTGGGTGCAAATGGACTTGTTTCATGAATAGCTATGGACTTGACTATGGCGGTGTGTCCGGGGTCGTGCAGGTTCAGGTTATAAAGGCAGAATGATAACGGGTCGATTTCACGGTTACGAGGGATATTGGGAAATGTTGGTGTGGATGACTCCATCTTAATCCTTCATGTGCATGAACACTCGTATGCTGCCAAGTCTGAATTGGAATGACACAAGTTCTTGGTGGGGCAAGCGGCGGGACAATCTTGATCAAGAAAGGGGAGAAACCCACGTGTGACGTGAGGATGGGGGTGACGTCAGTGGTGGCGGCCTGTGCGCCGCGACTGCCTTGGAATATGATCGGTTCTTTGGGTCAGGCATCGTTGCCTCCGAAGGCCCAATGATATAGATATATAGCTAACTAGTAGGTGACCTCTAAACACACATTCATCTCAGACTAGCCCAGCATGTGTGTATGTATGCTCACGAACAAGGCCGACTCGCCACCAAAGGTCCATCAGCGGGTACTCGTACACACATACACCAACGTCCCCCAATAGAACAAGTCCATGAAACATAGGGGCAATCCCAACGCGCTGGAACAATAGACTAGTAAAGCATTCCGTCATAAGTCCGTGTGATCAGGGGCAAGCGAATATAAAAAACGTTCGTTCCAGTTCGCACATGAGTGCCGCGCGACGATAGTGACATATTATCTAAAGGAACCACAGCACCAGAAAAGGCATAGGGTATACCACACAACCGCGCCGTCGGACGAGTCGACGCTGGAATAACCCCCTCGTCTAGGTCCCAATTAGATAGTGCAGATCGGCAGTTTGTCCTCGGCACATTTCGTCTGCCGCCATCCCTCTGACAATTCAAAACCGTGAATTCGTCTGAACGAGTCTCACACCGGGGAAGCCGCGTTGCTCATCTTCTTCCTCCACCGGTGATGGCTGTTCCCATAAATTTTGTCGCTCCTCTGCATCGTCGACACCTCCTGGGTATCGTCGTGACCGCGAGGTCGAGCTGCTCCTTCGGTCCTGGTGTATCTGCTCAGCCGAACGTGTGGAACGCACGCTGCCAGTGCCCGTGGGACGCCCAGAAAAAGACAATGGCCCCACAGCCTGCTCACTACTTGTGCTCCCCGACGACGTCGAATAGCCCACGCTCTCTACCAAATGAGCATACGAAGAGCTCTCGTTGTCTAGGAGATTGTTTGGGGGAAAGCCGGCCACAGAGGGCGTCTCGGGCGTTTCGAATGGATCCTTCGTCGTACGTGAGCCATGGCTGGGTACGGTTGGCGCGAGAGGCTCGTCATTGGCGCGTCCGGGTATCATGATGGACTGGGTGTTGACGCCCGTGCTTTGAGGCGTCTGAATAGGGCTGTACTGGTCCCCGGTACTCCCCGGAGGTGGGGGCAGCGTCGGTATAGTGGTGGCAGGGGAGGACGATCGAGGGGGATACAGGAACGAGGGAGGAGCTTTGGTGTCAAGATTGGTCGGTACGGTCGTCGTACGTAAGGAGTGTACTGCCTGATCGCTTTGGTTTCCAGGGAGCGCGTACGAATGCACGACGTCTTGCGTGCCAAATTTGATTGTCATCCGGCGTGGGCTCTGGGTCGAGGTTGATGTGACCTCCGACTCGCGGTCCAGCGAGTCGCTGCGCAACGAGGAGGGCATGGGCGCGTCATACAGCGCATGTCGCGTGAGCCCATCATAGGCATGGTCGGTGTGTTGAATGGAAGAAAACGGAAGCCCATCAAAGTTTCCGATCATGCCCCCGCCGACGCCCATCCCCCGCCCTGCACGTGCAGAGCTTGTGGAGTGGCTCGATTGGCTGATTCGCCGGGAGCTCCGTGCGCGCATGATGCTACCGATGGTTCCAAATGAACCACGTAGAGCGTCCGCCCCCGGTTCTTCAATGTCTTTTTCTTCGCCGGTATCGAGGTCGATAGTCGCGGGTTTGTCCGTGTGAGAGCGGGCAGCTTGTAGAAGTAATGTCGACCGCCGATCAAGTGATGTGAGTTTGGTGGGGTCGATTTTGGACATTTGTAGGATCGTGATACCGACACAAATGGTTAGAAATGCAAGCACTAGGGTGATAATTTGAGATGCAGGGGCCGACAGCCCTTTGAATAAAACCTGGACCCAGACGGTAAGGCTATAGATATGTGCGAGATTCGACACGTACAATTGTCGTGACCATAGAACAAAATGAAACTGGGCAAAAAGATGAACAACATGGCTGTGCAAGAGTCGAGGGACTCACATAAGACGTAGTATGTCGGGGTTACTGGTCCATTACATCAGAGTTGAGCGACAGTAACATGACACAAAACATACCCATAGCTGTGCACGAAAAATCATGAGCAAGCACGAATATAAGCGCCTGAGGGGGGAGATGCATACCTGTATTAAATAACGCAAGTGCGACGTTTAAATAATACACCTCTGTCACTGCGCCAGGTTAAGGCTTGAATCATGAGTGACACTCGGAGGCACCCACACAGTGTGACGACCACGAAGCCCATCAAGAAGAATATAAACCAGTTGTTGAACTGCGAAAGGTATGAGCGCGTCACAATAGCACAGTATTTGTCATACCTGATTATGTCCCATTACGGAGGTGACGATGGCTGCTCCGAGGCCGGTCGTGACGCTGACGCTGATACCGCCAATGGTACTACAAACGGTAATGTACCAAATCATGTTGTTCTTGCCGTACCTGAGGGCGGACGGGATGAGCGAAGGTGAGAAGACGGGATGTGACGGACTTTGGACCAAAATAAATAATGATGCTGAGTGCGATGGCGATGAGTACACTGATGTAGGCGAGAAATCCGGGGGCAATGAACATTTTTTTAAATGCAGATATCTCGGAGGGAGTTTGTTCTTGGGGGCCTGCAACAGAGTTAGGGGGCGAGGTGGGAAGTGGTAGGACATGCCGTTGAGGGCGATGATGACTGAGCCAATCTAGTGGGACGTGAGACTCGGCGAGTGCCAAGGGGGGCGCGCTCACAATACAAAGGGAGCATCCAAGCCAGCCGAAGAAAGTGAGCTTCTCTTTGAGGACCAGAGAAGACAGTATAGCGCTGATTACAACAGAGAGGGCGCCCATGGGTGTCTGGACGGGATGAGTCAGCACGGATCGGAATGCAATGCGGCGTGACCGACCACAACTAGGGCTTCGACGAAAGCATATGCTGCGCGGGGGATAAGACGGCGCTGGGGAGGAAGGGAAGAGACGGACCTGCAAAATTACATAGTTCACCGAGAATCATCACTAGGAAGCGTGAATTGGGCGTCATTCTGGGGCGGGGGACGTACTTATCATGCCCGTCCACCATAGGAACTTGGAGGGGTAAGCGGGGTGGATATATGCGTCACGAACAAGACTGGACACACCGACTTGAGGTAGGCGACGCCCTCGCCCGCTGTGTGCCCGGCCTGCGAGCGCAAGAGACCCTTTTTCTTGAATACAAAGCTGGAGCCAATAAGGAAGCCGCTGGTGATGGCGAGGATGATGCCGACAACCTGGCGGCCCGGGGGTGAGCACGGGGTATTACGGGAGCCATCTGGGTGCGCACCTTGAGGCTGGGGGGGAGCTGGATGGTTGTTGAGCTCGCTGCGGAGGAGGAGGCAGCCCGGGGTTCGGGGGGGATCATGGTGGTAGGGACAGCGCCGCGATCGCAGTGCTCGAGTTGCGAAGGCGTTGCCGAGGAATTTCCGGATTTGGGGGTGCTGCCGTGTGTGGCTCCTGAGGGCGGTTTTTTGCGCTGACGGGCATGATGATGGCGCGCACCGACGTCCCCGGCGTCGACGAGCACGGCGACGAGTTCACGTTCACGTCGAGCGATGACCTGCTCGCCACGACGCCGAAGCCGCTGCGGGCGTACCCGCTCGACATCGCGGCGCCATATGCAGCGACCGGGAGGAACCCCGATATCTCGCCTTGGACTGAGCCGGTGAGTAAACCGCACATGAGCCTGCTTCGCGCGTCCCACGGCGGCTCTGACATTCCCTCAGCAGCCCGCAAAGCGAGGTATGGCATTCTCGAGGCCGTTCCGCCCATCGACCACATCCGCCGCGTCCGTGCGCTCGCACCCCAGCGATGCCCATTCCTTCTCCGGCGACACCTACGTCAGCTCCGTCTCCGAGGTCTCGATCGCAGACCCACGCAAGAGCAAGAACTCGCTCAGCTTCTTCGGTGACATCATGAAAAAGCGCTCCCGCCTCAAACTCGCCTCGAACGACTCCATCCACGACAGCGTGGCCACCCTCGCATATACTCCCACCCCCTCCCAGGTCTCCGTCGACTCTTACATGGTATACCACAGCCCCGCCCACACCCCTCCCGCCCCGTCCCCCCCGCTCAAGAAGGAGCGGCGCAGGCGACCCCGCTTCAACAAACCCCCCCAGTCCACCTCGAAGGAGGAGACCCTCAAAATCGACACCGACTTTTCACACATGGAGGACATCATCGACATGAGCGCCGTATCCGGCACCCTCGGCGCCCGCCCTAGCGCATCCTCCAGTGGCTTCGACTCCAGCAGCCACAGCATGGCCAGCTTCTCTCCCCCCTCCCCGCCCGTCCTCACCGATCCCTTCCGGCCCTCCTCCGTCTCCTCCAAACGCAGACACCGCCACGACTATCGCAGAATCTCCCCAAAGACCACCACCTCCTCGTTGGACCCCGAGCCCGATACCGACCAACTTACCGAGCGTGAATGGACCGCACCAGAAAGCTGGGAGATCGAAAGAGAGGGCATGGACGCGGTCGTTGACGGCGTAGGATCAAGCTCCGAAGAAAGCGTCGTCGCTGGCAGTTCACGAGCACATGACGACTTGTCCACCGTCACCGACATCACTAACCGGAAACGCATGCGCAGAAAAACGTACCATCCCCGCGAGACAACATCGCCCACCACGTCTAGCAAAGTCGTTCTCGTGCGCATATATCGCGCCAATGGCTCGTATCACGTAGCACAGATCCCGCCACATGCCACCGTCGCAGACCTCATCCCCTCCCTCAACGCCAAGGTGCTCTTGCATAGCGACCGAGAGACCCACAAACTGTATCTCAAGGAAAGAGGACGGGGTAGGTAGACTCCCGGTCTCCGCGATCTCTGCTTCACATCACTCCCAGAACGAATCTTGGCCCCGACTGAGCGGCCCGCCGCAATCACCCGACGCCGTCTGGAACAAGCAGGATATGATCAACTCGATAGTCTCGACTATCTCGCAGCCGAGGATATGACCTTTCTTCTCAAGTTCGTGTACAAAAGCCAACTGCTGGGTCCAACAGTCTGTCCCTCTCAGTCTTCCCTTTTTCTGCCTCTGATCACTTCCAGGTGGAGGACTTCAACTTTGACAACTTTGAATATGTGGATCTGACAGGGTGCAGTCTACCCACTATACCCATCATCTTTCACAAAAATGCGGCCTCAATCGTATATCTGAATCTTTCCCGGAATCCCATGGTAGAGATACCCCTTGACTTCATCCAATCCTGCACCACCTTGCGCGAACTCCGTCTTTCTAGCATGGCGATGAAAAAAGTCCCTCAGAGCGTTCGACACTCTACTAGTTTGCACCGACTCGACCTTTCCTGTAACCGTATCGTGGATCTTGATGATGCCGGGCTCGACCGAATACCCGAACTCAGCATCCTCAAGCTGCAAAACAACCGCATGGAACAACTTCCCTGGTACTTCCCACGATTGCGGATGCTGAGGACCTTGAACATATCCAATAACAAATTCAGTCGCTTCCCGTCCGTCATCTGCGAGATGCCTGCCCTTTTGGACCTGGACATCTCGTTCAACACGCTTATGGAGCTCCCGGAGGACATTGGTCGGTTAGCTGCACTTGAGCAGCTCATCTTTGTCGGGAATCAAATATCCAAATTACCCGAACGATGTAGTCAACTTATCAATCTCCAGGTCCTTGACTGTCGACGTAATCGTATCGCCGACCTGTCTATCGCGCACTCACTCCCTCGACTGGAAAAACTCTTAGCGGACCATAATGTGGTGCATGCAGTCGACCTTTCTCACGCGGCACCTAACACGGCCATCCTTGACGTCTCATTTAATGACATTACGCTCCTCAAACTGGTTCCCGCCGCACAAACACCTTTTGCTCTGACCTCCCTCGACATATCCCATGCGAAACTCTCCTCCCTCGATGATCTATTGTCGCATCTCTCCGCACTCCATACTCTGAAACTAGACCACAATTCATTCCGCACACTCCCCGACTCGCTCGGAGAGCTTAGCCACCTTATCACGCTCTCCTGCTCTGACAACCATCTTGATTCACTTCCCGAAACCATTGGCGCACTCCGGCGTCTCGAGGTTCTTGATGCACACAATAACAGCCTTCGGCAACTACCTGTTTCCCTCTGGGATTGCTCCTCGCTGACCTTGATCAACGTCACGTCCAACCTAATCGACACCTGGTATGACCCGCCAGACACTTCGCTCGTCGCCCCCCCTGCTGTTGGCATAACTCTCGATGTCCCGCCGACGCCGCCAGGTGCGCGGTCATATTTTCAGATCGCAAGGAAAGCCTCTTGCGCAATGGTCACGCAATTCAGCCGCCCCTCCCCGCCACTCGCATATTCGCTCGAAAAACTATACGTGGGCGAGAACCGACTTACAAATTATTGCCTCCCGCCCTTCACTATCCTGAAAGAACTCCGCGTCCTCAACCTCTCTTTCAACGACATACAAGAACTTCCGTCCTCTTTCCTGCGTAACCTCACCAAACTCGAACAGCTCTATCTTAGCGGTAATAAGCTAACGAGTATACCGACTGAGGACTTGGACAGACTGACGAGGCTGAGCGTCCTGTTCATCAATGGGAACAAGCTACAGACGTTGCCGCAGGAGTTGGGCAAAGTGCAAAGTTTGACAGTGATCGATGCGGGAAGCAACATGCTGAGGTACAACATCAATAATTACGAGTTTGATTGGAATTGGTCGGTTTTCTCAATCGTTGTACATGTCATTTGTTTGACTGATCCCTGACTACAGGAACTTCAATCATAATCTCAAGTACCTCAACCTCTCGGGGAACAAGAGGCTGGAAATTAAGCCGGACAAGGGTGACGGTGATCGCCGTTCCTTTGCCGATTTTTCGTCATTGTCCTCGTTGCGCGTTCTTGGCCTCATGGACGTCACCACCACCTTTGTGCCCAACATCCCAGAGGAAACGGAAGACAGGCGAGTCCGGACGTCGCTCTCCGAGGTGAACAAGATGTCGTATGGGATTGCGGATAACCTTGGGAGCGCCGGCTTCCTCACCATGTTTGATCTCGTGCAGCCCGAGTTTCGTGGACACAAGGATGAGGCTGTGTTTGCCATGTTTGGTCGGTCAGATGCGCCACAAAGCAACAACCACCTGTCCAAATACCTTCGCGACAATTTCATCACCCAGTTCACCACACACTTGGGCCAGATCGATCAGTCGAAGAATGAGACGGTGCTGGATGCGCTCCGTCGAACGTTTCTGCGGCTGAACAAGCATCTGCATGACACACTCTACGCCGGGAATACGTCCAGTCGGAAAATGTCCCAGGTGAGCGCGTCAACGGGCGGTACAAACTCGATGGAAAGCTCGTATCGCGCCGGAGCATCCGGCATTGTGCTCTACTTTGTCGGGAAGACCATGTATGTGGCAAACGCGGGGGATGCGCTCGCAGTGATCTCGATGCAGGGCGCCGCTGAGTTATTCTCGAGGAAACACGACCCGTTTGACCGGCTTGAGACAGAGCGTATACGGACGGCCGAGGGATGGATCTCTCCCAAGGGACTCATTCACGAGGAGATCGACACCTCGCGTTCCTTTGGCTACTTCTACCACTTCCCTGTGGTGAACGCCCGGCCATACGTGGAGGCGCGACAGCTGACGGAGCAGGACGAGTTCGTGATCATTGCGAATCGGGGCCTGTGGGATTATATTTCATACCAGACGGCGGTGGACATCGCGCGGCAGCAGATTTTGGATCCCATGATTTCGGATCCGATGATTGCGGCGCAAAAGTTGCGGGACTTTGCAATCAGCTATGGGTCAGATGGGAGCACGATGATCATGGTCATCTGCGTCGCAGACTTGTTCCGCCAAAAGCAGCAGCCAACGGCGGGTTCGTCGATGGACGTCGAGGCGTATAACCTGAAAAAGCGCGCAGGTAAGAAGACAGATATACAGGACCGCACAATCTCGCGGTTGGAGGAAGAGGTCTCAGCTCCCGTGGGTCATCTGTGCCTCGTCTTCACCGACATCCGGAATTCAACACAGCTGTGGGAAACGAACGCGGGGATGACGACTGCGATGCGTTTGCACAACAACCTGTTGCGTCGACAGCTGCGGATTTGCGGCGGGTATGTCGTCAAGACGGAAGGAGATGCGTTCATGTGCTCGTTCCCAACAACCCTCGCCGCCTTGTGGTGGTCGATTACGGTTCAGATCCAGCTCATGCACGAGCAGTGGCCGCTGGACATTCTAAAATCGGATGAGGGCAAGGAGGTGTGGGATGGCCAGGGCAATCTGATCGCACGTGGCCTCTCCGTCCGAATGGGTATCCACTGTGGCACGCCCGTCTGCGAGCCAGACCCAATCACGGATCGAATGGACTATTTTGGCCCGATGGTCATTCGCGCTGCCCGGATCAGCGGGAACGCCGCGGGTGGACAAATAATGTGTAGCGCGGACGTCGTCCGGGAGATCAACGCGCGAATCACCGAAACGGGTCCGGATACCGAATACTCAGATGTACAACCCCCGCAGGCGATCGAGGCGATTCGGCGGATGAACATCAAAGTCATTCCCGTGGGGGAGGTCAAGCTCAAGGGGCTTGAAATTCCGGAGATGGTATCGCTGATCTACCCGGGGGTGATCGCGGGACGGCAGGACATGGATTTGACTGGCGCAGGCGTCTCGGCGCCGCCGCCGGCCAAGGTGCAGTGGACAATTCGGCAGGTCAGGGAGCTGGCGTTGGTCTGTCTCCGGTTCGAGGCCCTCGCGAGTTCACGTGTCTTCCGCCCGTACCCGAAACGGAAGGAGAGGGTCCCGCCGTCTGGCGAGCTGTCGGACGACGAGCAGCTGGAGCCGGATTACATGTACGGCGATCTATCTCAGTTGCTCCCCCCGATGGACGACAAGATGAGCGAGCTGGAAATCACGATGGTGTTGGATTCGCTGTTGACGCGACTCGAGAACGCGGCGTCGGCAATGACAATCGCGGTGATGGTGGAGCGGATGGATACGATGCAGGTACGGCGGGGGATGGACGACCGGACCTTGAAGCTGATTTCGACGATGCTCCGGTGATGCGTTGGCGGTTATTTATTCATTTCTGTGCGTCGCTCTGTTGTTGTAATGGACCCTTTTTTTTCCCCTTCTCTCTCTGGTATATGTATGTCATTGGTCTCATAGTATGTTGTTGCGTACATATTTATCACGCATTCCGAGTTTGCCAGAAAAAGTGAATGGTCACATCATAGAACATGAACTTCAATCGACTGAAGCTGATCGTGACGGGACTGTGTCACGGGACTGTGTCACATGAGTTCTGGCACTTCCGAATGAATGAGACCTTGAGAATCCGAAGAGCCCGACGTCCGACTCGGACGGCCAGCGTTCTCGCTGAATGATGGTGGCATTGGCCTTGCGTCATGATAGCCGTAGCACTCCCGAACCGGTTGATTGACGTCCATTTGTTTTCTTGTTTCGAGTTGGAATATGCATGCTCTGTTGTTTGAACGTACTAAATTGATCAAGTGGGCATCGGCTCGGAACGTCCATCTGCTGGGCCCAACATGCGGCTGGCGGTGGCACGATTGAGGCATGGGTTCAATATTACTGAGACTGAAAACTGCATGATAGGCTCCTGATGTTAGAGCTGTTCTCATATCTGCCTCTACTAAACCTCGTATTCTTGGCACTCATATTTCTTTTTGCGCTATCTTCGTAGCACGGTTGAGGCTGCTACAGACTCGGGCTTGCGTGGGTTCACTATTGCACAACAACTGGGCTAGTAAATACTAAAAGCACGGCAGCCCGGTAGTGAACTGTACAGCGATCCAGTGGCAGGGGGTGAATGAAGATAGTTGCAATGCTAGTAATAGATTATCGATTATCTCCCATATCAGTGGGATTACGAACAAAGGACTCAAATGGTTATTCACGACAATGGAGGACAGATAGAAGCAACCGATTCCAGGGTATAATTTGAATATCAAATTCATTGCGGTCATACCGCTATTATCTTGATGGAATCCTGAACCCGGAGTAGACATCTACGATGAACATGTGCCCAGCTAATCGCTATTCCGACGGGAGCAGTGCAACTTACTAGCCAGAAACAAATATACATTTGAAATGGGCGCACCGGCCGTCGGCTCAGAAAGCAAAATCTAGGCACCTGACTCTGTGAGCGTTTTTATAAGATTATTTCCGCCAATCCGGAGACAATAACTCTCTTATTGCCTCCGAGCGTTACAAACGTGCTCCAACTTTTCTTTGAGGTGCTGGTGAAGGCTGCAGCATCACTGCCAGTGGTACTCGTCTCAGGTCAGTGGTGTTTTATTTCACGTCAGCCTGACGAGCACTCTTAAAATCGAACGCTAGGGTCACGCGGAGGGCGACAGAATAGGTACATATCACTGACAGGTACCAGTGGCGCTCGTGCTTGTTCCTATCGTGGTCACGAGTGCGGACAGTGTATGACAGACTCGGAGAAACCTGAGCAATTACGAAAGTTTCTGATTTCAGGTTCAAAGTCACCCTCAACTAGAACTGGCAGCGTACTGTATAATTAACTTCGGTTCAGTTTTTGCTAATGACCTGAACTTGGAGTTCGAACTGGCAAGTATTCGTAGCCTGAGGCTGAAGTAGCAGCCTGAAGACGCTTTACTATTTCGCTTCACGACAAGGCATATTGAGTGATATCGTACGGCAAACATTCACCGGGTCGGCGATAATTATACCGATGCCGTCGCCGAGTCGGTGTTCTCGGTGACAGCGCGTGACTCGGACGGTCTGGTGATAACATCAATCACAATACCATCGGTAAATGAGCATCAATATCGCACAGCATAATCCAAGTCGCCTACCAGCTATGCTTTGTTCAATCGCACCAGTGATAGAAAGCAGCAGTTGAGTGACTCGGCCCAGTTGGCAGTCATGGATCCGGCTCTGGATAGAAGGCGATTAGGTAATGATGGTGCTGAGCAGCGACCACGCAAGATCATGGAAGCCATTTTTGGCAGAAACTGATCGAGTCTAGCCCGTATGTAGCTCAGCGATCGTCACGAAAGATGTGAAAGAACGCTATATATTCACCTAGCCCGTATGTAGCTAGGTGACATGTGTGAGCTACATGTATGAACGAGCGCATATA